>JAHXRV010008246.1:0-21194 GCA_019904355.1 Psilocybe tampanensis | reverse complement strand
TTTCTGACACGAGAGAAGGAGGTTGAACTAAAAATAGGGATAGATTTACGAATCTATAAATAACACTCCCTCGATTCGTCTTTGAGGAATGCCTGATATAGATGATCGAGGCTAACGGATGGAGGATACCCCGAACACCCTATTGGGCTCATCGAAGGTGTTGGCTCATAGCTTAGTTCCCTGGAATCCGCGCTAGAATCCATCTTCACCACAGGAGAGAATTCTCGCTAGCAATTGGTTCTGGTTCCGCAGTTTCGACCTCCCCCGTCTTCAATGGAAGTGGATGCGCCAATTTCTCCAAAGGAATAGAGAAAAGGTGAAAGGGATCAACGGGAATCACCTGCATAGTAACATTACAAATTCGTGTCCCCTCTTTCCCCCTGCATTCTCCGGTCAAGGACCTTTAAGCTGTGGGTGGGTGGAGGCCCGCGCGCCTGGACCTTCAATGAGTTCCTTCCTTTCCCGCTGATCTCGTGCAAGGTTTCATTCGCCCAATGTGGAGCCCCACGTCCGCCGCTAAGAAGGGGAAGCCTTCGGAGATCCGACAAACGCTTGCCAGGGAGTTGACTGCCAGTGGGGTCGAGCAGTAGGTCTAGACGTTCGATGAGCAAAATGTGTTTCATTGCTCGAACTTTTCGAATTGTTATTACAGACACACTACTCCAAATACATACACAGTTACGCCACTTTCTGGGGGAAAGAAGCTATTTTCGCCAACAACTCCCTTGGTTCGATACACGTACAAGCAATCGATCTTCTCTTCGTCGTGTGATTTCAGTAGGCGACTTGGCTGGTCAGCCCGTCCAGCTCACGCTCGTAGCACCTGTGCTTGCTGATTTGGTAGGCGAAGTTGGACGCAAATCCTTTGGAACCAGGAGATATTTCTAGTGCATCGGCGACTGCTGATTTCATGTCATATTTTCCCGTCGTGACAACGCCATAAGAAGTTACAACGTCATCTGTCGCTTTTTTGGCCAGATCAATCTCTGGCAAACTCAGAGCCTTTTCCACAACAGCCACACCTATGAAGATAAAATCATTAACAACGTAAACGCGGACCATTGCTCGTAACGCACCCTCGCCAATGGCGCCAATGACCTTGCAGTGACCAAAGGCCTCCCGGATCCAATGAATAGCCCTCCCATTCGAAGAGAGGCTTTTGGCATGCTCAGATCCCGAAGGAATATAAATGGCATCGAACAAAGTCGACCTCTGGCCTTCATAATGATGATCAGCAACGATGCCATGACCTTCCCCGAAAGGCTGGCCCTCGGAATAGATCTTGCTGCGTCTAGGTCCGATGACCCAAGTGGTAGCTTTACCGGTTGCCAGAATAGCACGGACTGCCTCGACTTCAGCCATATTGAAGCCATCGGCCACCAGAATGGCAATTCTCCTCGTCGCAATGGTCGCCTTCTTCGGTGCGTAATGGATCTGGGACAGAGAAGGTTCCTTTTTCCCGTGATTCGTGCGAGCTGGTTTGTCCGGAACGATCCCATTTACGTTTTTGGCGACCGTACAAGCAAGGTCGAAATCAATGTTGTTGAGGATATTGATATAACCTTCGTAAACTCGGTGATCGTCACAATGACTGAGTTCAAAGGAAATGGCGGCGGTCAAATGATTTTTTTCATATTCGGTCAAAGAGTTGAAGAATAGTTGAGCTTGGTTGAAATGTTCTTGGAATTTGGTGCCTCGAACACGTTGCTTAATGCCTGCCACCTTCTCTTGGAACCTGAAAGCAGATGTTTGTAAACGAGACTATTACAGAATCAAAATAAAGCCTACTCCACATATCCTCCTTGCGAAGGGGGGACTGGATGTCCGATGTTATCTCTGTTGGGATAGTAATTGATTTTTCCAGGAATGATTCGGTGTTGGTTCGAACCATCACGGTTGTGGTTCAAAACAGGACAGACCGGACGATTGATGGGGATCTATTAAGAAAGAATGGGGTAAATCCATGGTCTAGAGATTTTCAGAAATAGGAAATACCTGCTGCCAATTTATGCCCAGTCTAGTAATTTGTGTATCGAAGTAGGAAAAGTTGCGGCCTTGTAACAGTGGGTCGTCACTGAACCCAATGCCGGGAACGACATGGCTAGTGCAAAAAGCAACCTGCTCGACTTGAGGAAAATACTCGTCGACGACACGGTTGAGTACAAACTCCCCAATTGGATGTACTGGGACAAGCGATTCCGGCCATACTTTGGTGGCATCGAGGATATCAAAGTCAAATGCATGCTCGTCTTTCTCCTCGATGACCTGCACGCCCAGAGTCCACTTCGGGAAACAACCAGATTCGATAGCCTCTTGAAGATCTTTACGGTGGAAATCTAGGAGAGCAGAACTAAGTGGTTGTCCAGATAAAAAATGGTAAGTCTTTACCAGGATCCTGCCCACAGATCTTTAATGCTTCATCCCATACGAAGCTGTGAACGCCGAGCTCAGGAGTCATATGGAATTTGACGAAAACGCGTTTGCCTTGAGCGTTGACGAGAGTGTAAGTATTGACCCCAAAACCTTGCATCATCCTGAATGAGCGCGGGATTCCTGCAAAGATGAAATGTTTTGGAACAAATTTATCTAGCATATGCATAGAACGAACCTCTGTCAGACATGACCCACATAACCATGTGAGCAGCTGAGCAAAAGTGAATCAGCCGTTTATATGCGACAAGTACTACTAATGGGTGAACCTACATTCGGGTTGAAGTCCAACAAAATCCCAAAAGTTGTTGTGAGCACTCTGTCCTTGGGGCACCTCATTATGCGGCTCCGGCTTGACAGAGTGAACAAGATCAGGGAATTTGATGGCATCCTGGATGAAGAAAACGGGGATGTCGTTGCCCACGAGATCCCAATTTCCTTCCTCAGTATAGAACTTGATAGCAAAACCTCGAACATCCCGAACGGTATCCTATCGACAATCCTCGTTAGAATGCTCATATATGCACACGTACTTACTCACTGCACTTCCTCGAGATCCCTGGACGGTACTGAATCTTATAAAGATTGGCGTGGTGCGAGATGGATCATTAAGAACAGGGGCGGAGGTCCATTTAGCAGCTGAGTCGTTGAAAACGCGGAACTCGCCATGAGCTCCCGCACCCCGTGCATGGACTACACGTTCGGGAATGCGTTCATGGTCGAAGCGGTGGATCTTCTCTCGAGCGATTTGGTCCTCCAGAAGAGATGGGCCAACGTCGGTGCCGTTTGACACTTTAAGCCTGGAAAGTTGGTTATCAGCACCAATTCGAATCAATGAAAGGTCTCGGCTGACCAGTTATCGGTATCCGATACTTTGACACCATGATCAGTTGTCAATCCTGACGACTTTGAAGCTTGAACCACGTCAGACTGGAGATCTTTGATCTTGGCCGACTCTGTCACAGTCGAAAATGCTTGCTTGATAGCGCTTCCAATCGAGGAGGACATGTCTCTGTAGTGGAAGAAAGAGTTGAGTGAAAAGACAAAGAAATTTG
Organism: Psilocybe tampanensis; assembly: GCA_019904355.1. Taxonomy (NCBI): domain Eukaryota; kingdom Fungi; phylum Basidiomycota; class Agaricomycetes; order Agaricales; family Agrocybaceae; genus Psilocybe; species Psilocybe tampanensis. Next base: position 17,709 of record JAHXRV010008246.1, on the reverse strand, counting down.
GATTATATATGACTGGAGAGCCTGTGCTTCGATTGACGGACTCAGTGACGTCATTGGCTGTGTGATCGAATTCGGGACTTTTAAAGAGGGGTTTGTACATGTATTTTCATTGAGAGAACCTAGAAAAACCTATGTTTACAATAGACAATAGTTCACGACTGCCAGGACCGGGAGTATGGCAACCAGTAGCTGCATCGCGCTGGCAGAGTGGCGGAGGCTTGGTGTTCCAGAAGTCGGTACTGTCCCAGCGAGGAGTTGTTTCCGGAAGACAGTCAGCGAGTTGATGCTCCAGGTTGCATTCTATGACACAATGTCAGCGTAACGAGGGTCGAGGCTAAGCAATTCTTCACACCTCAAAGTTTTTGGGGTTCATTAATGTCTCTGGGCAAGTCCCTGGACAGCCACTTGTAGCGTATGAATTTCCAGCCCAATCACCTATTCAAACCAGTAAGGCCGAGTGGTTAATCACAAAGAACTTTGTAACAAACCGCAGAATGTAATATCTATATATTTTTCAAAAATAAGTTTCAAATTGATGATGAGTAGGACTAGACCCACCGAAAACGATAGAGTGGTTCGCGAAGAACTTGGGGATGTTACATTTGGTATTTTTGAGGATTGCAGACGGGGCTCCCCATAAGGAAGGGTTTGGTTGGCCGTCGGCGACATCTTGAGGGATAGCTGCCCGGAAGAAAGACCCTTGAAGCCCAATTTAGTTGTTATGAAGAGCTGTAACGATATTAGAGACGTACAGATTGAAATATCATTTTCATCCCACTTCATAGCAAGGATCCCACCCCCTTGAGACTCAAAAAACGGACCATAGGACGCTCGGCTCCACTCAACAACATCACAACCACTGTTAGAGTTTACATTTGCATCACAGTTGGTGTTGTTAGACTATGAATAGCATCGGAATCAGCATCGCAGGTTCAAGATGAGGGCCAGAAAAAGTACATACAGGCAGTGATCCAGTGAAGCTGGCATTGGTATCAAGCAGGCACCCTAGAGTGTTGTCTTTAGAAAAGCGCGGAAAAAGGTCTCCATGATCGTACCAGGGTTCGTATGCCACGCAACTTGATTATGTTCATTGTCGTGTACACCCTCGAGAATGTCAATTTCGCCGTTCTAACAAAAATAAGTCAGTAAATAGAGTAAACACAGGAACATGGCCTGACATTTGGCCAATTGTCCCCGACGGTCCAAAAAGCAGGCCAGATAGCTATTTTTCTTAGTCATTATTTCATTCAGCAAAATTTGTGCGTAAAGTCACTTACCACAGCCCCAAGGTGCCCTGTTGAGGTCTAAAATAAACAGGCCAGTGTTGTAGGTTGTCTTGCTACTAATCCGTACACTGTACCGGAAGAATTGAGTATCAGAAATACGTCACTGTCGGGAGATATCTCACCTGTCACGATTCACACCCATTGGCAGAGTAGTGTTGTCGTCCGCCTTCATGATGGCCTTCCCGTCCCCGTTAACGTAGACGTACTTGTTAGCCAATGCAACCGATTGATTGACGTAGCTATCATTGATTGTTAAATTTCAAATGGAAAGGGAAAAGAGGGACAAAATCAAACTAACTTGACGGCACCACTAAAAGAGAAGGGGATTTAACCATCATGCCAGATGAAGGTAAAGATCAAACCTACTTTGTGGGATCAGGACCTGTGAAGAAGTCCCAGCGACTGGGGACGATATTCATCAGCGAGGCACGACGATGTGATTAAAAAGAGTCCTTACTCGAAGAAAGTTGGGCCAGAATACGTGTCTTGGAGTAGCCAGAGAAAAGGGGAGCCATCAGGGTTTTTGTTTATACCACTGGGATTGGTGGCTCTCGTCGCAAGAGGACGAGGACCACCCCATGAAGTGGGCCACCATCCGCGATTAAGGTTCTGGCCTAATTTGTTGTGTACGTTAGGCTCGTGTTGGCCATTCACGGGAGAAGCGGTGATAGATAGAAGAAGAAGACATAGAGGTAGAATGTGTTGCATCGTGATACTCGTCATTCGTGAAATTTCTGCAGGGTATTTCCTTTCCTGTAAGTCAGGGGCCAAACTAAGTAGAATCCTCGGGTGTGGGTGTGGATGTGGGTCGTCAGTATTTTGTGTTGGTAGTCGAAATTGGGGTGGATATCGATAGATGTCGCCGAAGTTATAAGAAAATAGAGGAAGAAAAGTCGTGAAAGCCTCAATGCAATGGTGCGATATACATGTGGCAGTGTTCGTAAGAATGAAAACAAGACGAATCTCGCTTGGGGTAAGGACCGAAGCAAGATTCAACGTTGCAACTTGAGCCTGCAGGCGAATTGCTGCGGTCGGGCCGAGGAGTCGTTATATTTAGCTTTGGTTGTGTTCCCACAAACACAACGCTCGAAGTCCGGAGATTGGTATAATTTAGGAGGCGGGCTTTGCGGAGGATTTGCAAAGAATTTGGAGGCCTCAATGGCAGGTGAACGTGAACGATTGAGCGTTTGGCGGCGACGGAGGTTCGACTTCTGGTTTGTTTGGAACGGATGGAGAATCAGCAGTGCCAAACAACGCGTCAATAATGCCGATCATGACCTCCATGGCTTGAACAACTCCAGTCTCTTGCCAACACAATTCACACAGCTCCCTGCCTTTCCTGACCTTTTGAAATGTCTGACTGGACTTCGGACGCGAATGATGCTCTGACCCTTTCATTAGGTATGTTACGCCGCAATACCCAGCGACACGGGGATATTGATACTCTGAATATCAATCCCAGTCAGGTCCCAGAAAGACCAGGAGGTTCTGGCCGACGAGGAAACCTACGAAAAATTTCACCCAAACTTTACGTATCCGGTATGGCTTGTTTTCAAGCGTGTGTCGCACTTGATGAACATCCATCACCCAGATTTATGGCGAAGACGAAAAGATATATGGATACAAAGATCTTACCATCGATGTAAGACCATCAATTGCCTCGTTTCCACCAAGTCTCATTCCTCTGCAAGCTTCGATTTTCTTCCGGCTCATTGGAGCAATACCTTGCTGTAACATATACCGAGAAATTGCCCTCGACCTCGACCGTAGATGACGTAGAGGGTACACTTAGTCATTTTATACCTCCAGGTGAGTTCATAGATAGTACCCTCCATTCATCACTCATCAAAGGATTCCCTTATATTTTTCAAGGATATTATACCGACGAAAAAGCATTTCTCAAAAAAGTTGAAGACGATGCAGATACTTTCAAGCCACCTGGCCAGTTGATCCATTCTTATACAAGAGTTTCCCCAAGTTCATCCTCAAAAGGGAAGCGAAAGAGGAGTGGAAATAGTCAGGCCTTAGACCCACAAAGTGAAGATGTTATTGAATTCGAAGTTTACCATGTAGGTTTATCCTCCCGACTTTGGGGCTACAATTGCACTAGGACTCAATCCCAAAACTTTAGACCACATGGCACACACCGGGATTCCGCCAATTTCATCAAAGAATGCAGCTTTTTATTTTACTATACATTGAAGGAGGCTCTTATATTAACGAGGAAGAGGACACCTGGGAATTTGTCCTTCTGTAAGCTTCCCTTCTCCGACATCAATGGTTACATGCTTATTGGGGTTCATAAGTTTCGAAAAGCGCAAACGAAGGGACCCGGCCCATGCAACGGCGTACCATTTTGTTGGGTATTCGTCACTATATCCCTTCTATTATTTCCCTGAGAAGGTCCGGTTGAGGTTAAGGTACGTCCTCTTTCTTCGACGAGGTTTCTTGGAGAGTTTACGTCTTTTTAAAGCCAATTCGTTATTTTGACTCCGTACCAGAGACATGGACACGGCTGTGAGTTCTGTTGACATTGAATTTCCATTCTTTCTGACAAGCACTATCTTTAGCCGAACTCTACAAGGCCATATATCAATACATTATCAAAAACCAAAACATTGCAGAGTTGACGGTGGAGGACCCAGCCGAAGCATTTGAGGATCTAAGAGACAAGAACGACCTAGAAATGCTTTTGACTAATGAGCAGTTTATGGAAGAAGGCCTTGGAGTTCATCCATCTGCTGATGGCGGACGTGTAGGTGGTGTTGGACGGGCGCGTAAGAGTGGGCGCGGTGGAGAACAACACCCTACAAAGGGAAAGCTTGTACCTCCTGTGGACAAAGTTTGGGCGGAGAAATGGAGAAGGGATCTCAAAATAGCGGGGGTGCGTGTCTTCTCAAACAAATGGCTCTTCTAGCTATTCTAAAATCAGACACAGCGACAATTCCAAAGATTGGCTGAAATGCTAGCTCTCTTGCATCTGGACCCACAAGACCCTATTGCTTTGCGTGCTTATCGCCTTCAAGTCAAGGAACGACTTTACCGATTCAATTTTGTTGGTATCTTCTCTTTCATTATGGTCACAGATCCTGATACTGCTCTATCAGGAAATCCTAGCTCAACTCGAAAAGGAGGAAAGGCATGAAAAGTTAGAAGAAACATTCCAAAATGTCCTTGAAGATTATCACAGAATACTTGCGCTGGTGTCTTGAACATGTATACCTATCTTGACGGGTAATCGACCATGTACTAATTAATACTTGAAAAAGATTTTATATATTCATGCAGCGTATGTAACGCCCATGCCAATTGCCCCTACAAAAACCCCGAGAATAAGAAAATCAGAGATCCCCAATTTCTACATTTCCTGATTCAACGATGCCTTCATCCTCTGCTTCGTTGTCAGGGTGCAGATCTAGGCCTTGCTGTATCCTTTCCCTGTCCAACCCTTCGCGTTTTCGACGTTTCTTTTCCATGATTATAAAAGTCAGAATAATCAAGTCGATGTCGAGAGAACATGGCTGTATACGGAGGACTTGTTTCTTCTCGCCAGCGAAGATTCCCTCTGTGCCGAGTATACTGAGAGAGGAAGCGATTTCTGCACTTGAATCCGAACGAGTAAGCTGGTTGCATGGTCAGCGAAAATAGGGTGAAAAAATGAGCATTATGACCCACGATGCAGCCACTCCCTTCCACCATCTTCCATCGATACTCAAAGGCATCATCCCCGACAAAATACCGTACACTTGTCGTACAAATAAATCAGTTGGATAGAGAGCAGCGATGAAAAATGAGATACTTACGGACCGAACCTATACCGTTTGTACAGGTAGTTCACGGATCTTATTCCAATTCCACGCTCTCCAACACATTGACCTGGACCGCTCAGTAGAGGAGACCTGAGAATAGTAGGTGTGTCGGAATGTTTCCATTCAATCTCGGCCACGACACTATCTTCAGGAGAGGCACCGGGTCTGTGTATGAGAGTTATGCCAGGTTCGCCTATAGATTCATCCGTATCGATCTGATAGTGAGGTACACCGTTGGCAGAAACAAGAAGAGTATGTTCGGGGTTGTTGGGAATGAGGTACAGATCCATGGCTTCCAGGCCAGTAATCAAGAAGGGGAGTAACCAAGGAGTAAGACATTAGACGCGAATACACATAGGTCCCCCCCCCCGCTGAGAGAATTTCGAAATGAATTCAAGAATCGGCGACATTGGACTGGGCTGACTCCTCGTGATGGTTTTGGTTAATCATGACTAGTCCAACTGTTTAAGAACCAGATTGAAGTTGTTCCTTTAAACTCCGCGGCAAAGGTAACGTGGATGCATCGAGTCCATTATCTGTGCTTTTGCCCAAATTTTGAATGGGAGAGGCAAGGGAAAGAAAGTTTGAAGGAAAGCGACAGTCAGGACCTCGGGCTCATCCTGCAGTGTTAGCGTCCACTAATCGAAGCCTTTGCCCAACAAGTACAAACAGTTTTGACTGATTCCCGAAATGCACTCTGGGATCAGACTACATACGAGTCCTCTCCAAGTCCTCTCCTCAATTCAAATTCACAATGGCTGAAGTTGCAGCCCCCCCAACGTTCCCTGGCTCTATGGATTCGATAGCTCAACCAAACGCACCCATAAATTCGGAAGTAGTATCACAACAAGAACCCGCCGTGGAGGAGTATACATGCGAAACCCTCTACATTCAGAATCTGAATGAGAAGATCAAGCCTGATGGTGGGTGTTGCAATTCTTTTGAACTCCTCATATACTAACTCGTTTATCTCTATTATAGTAATGAAAACAACCCTTCGTGGTCTGTTCAAAGTGTATGGGGAGGTTTTGGACGTCGTGGCTCATAACAATTTGCGGATGCGTGGGCAGGCGTTCGTGTCCTTTGCGTCACCAGAGATGGCGAAGAACGCGATGAAAGATGTACAACGCTTCCCACTTTACTCAAAACCAATGGTTCTTTACTTTTATCCATTGTCTCATTCTTCTAAAAACTAATTTCAACTTTACAGCAAATATCATTTGCAAAATCACGGTCAGACGCTGTCGTGAAGAAAGTCGATGCGGAACACTTCGATGAACATAAAGCGAAAAGAGAGGAACACAAAAGTAGGATCAATCAATGTTCATTTTGATTCAGCGCTGACTTGACGTGGTACACATAGAAAAGACACGGTATACAAATCCCCTAAAGTCCAAGTTCAGGGCAAAGCGTTTAGCTGCCGAAAGTAATATCTGTTTCATGCTCTTTCAAGGAACCGCGAGACTGATTCCTATGTGCAGTCGATGGCGGTGCTTCGGCTCCTGCCCCCAAGCGTCCAAATGTCCAGATGCCGGACGAGTATCTTCCTCCCAACAAAATTCTTTTCCTTCAAAATCTGCCGGAATCTGTCACGAAGGACCAACTTGTGGCTCTTTTCTCTCAGTTACGTTTCTGGACTCAACGAACCTCTTGAGAAATCTGAACTAATCTATCCTTTAGGTATCCCAATCTTCACGAAGTACGTCTCATCCCAACCAAGAAGGACATTGCCTTCGTGGAATTTGTGGATTCAGGAAGTGCGGGTGTGGCAAAAGATGCTCTTCACAATTACAAATTGGATGGAGAGAACAAGATCAAGGTCTGTCTTCCAAACGCATTATACAATCGGCCATTGTTGACATACATTCACTTTTCACAGATTACGTTTGCCAGGAAGTAAGGATAGTTGTAATATTATTTTCTCTCTCTTTTGTTGTAGCATCATACATCATTCGTCAAGCTTCACCTTCAAGTAGTCGGATATCAACATGTCGATCCTTGGTCGATCCTCGACAGTGTCTCATGTTCCGGTGGATCGCTTAGTAACCTTACCGCGCATTGCTTTTTACTTGCTGTAACACAACCGCGACCCCCCGTACTCCACTCAGATTGCGCCGCTACTGGCCATCTGTTCTACTGGTTATTTGTAGTTACCCACTAGAAGGCTCTTCTGTCTTAGGCTTATTATTCTTTGGATACGATTAGACCTTGAGACACTATAAATGTTTTAATTGAGAGTCTAGATCTGTATCGACGCGGATGTCTGGCTATGTCTGGACACCTCACATTTGAGCTCGGCGATATCGAGACCAGGAGAGATGCCGAAACCGCCATTCTCCGCCATCACTTTCTTGCGCTGAAATAAAAGACTCGGCACAACGGGAATTGAGTTACCCCACTTTCGTCGCTGGTCGACCGAAAGAAACACGGGCCCCCTCAGCATACAAGTAACCGCATTTTCCAGAGTGAAATCTTCCCAGATACCCTCCGAACACAATAATCTTAAAACTCCATGAGTGCCCTTACTTTCTCCAAAGTTTCTGCGGGGCAGACACGAGCAGCGCTTGGCCAGGTCAAGCAACGATGTGAGTCATAATTTGACTTGGCCATTGTTTCTTCCCCACTGAACGACCCCATAGTTCTTCATGGATCGTTGAAACGGCATGGCATACTCATGCCCGCGATGTCTCCTCTGATGACTGAGGGCACCATCACACGCTGGAAGAAGAAAGAAGGGGAATCTTTTGTTGCCGGGGACGTCTTGCTACAAATTGTATGTTCTCGGCACTGCCATTCGATGTCGATGAACTCTTTCTGAACTTGTACCCAGGAATCAGATCTATACTCCATTGACGTTGAAGCACAATGCCCTGGAATCTTGGGTAAAATCCTGGTCAGTCTCCCGTGTGTAAAGACCTCATCTAGGACCCCAATTAACCCCACATTTCTATCCTCAGATACCTGATGGAACATCGCATGTCCCTGTGGAGCAGCTCATTGCCTTGGTAGCAAAAGACATGAATGAACTTGCCATCTTGCAGAACCAGTCAAATCTGCCGCTGCCTCCAGCGATGAATCCGCTACCCGACCCCCCTAGCTCATCCTCATCCTTTGCCTCACCCCGGTCCCAAAAGTTCAAACCCCTGCCATCACCGCGCACTCCAACGATGTCACCACGCACGCCGTCTTTGTTCGAGATGCAAACTATGGGGCATGGACAGCGCAGCACACAGAGTGGTTCTCGCCGGACAGTGACTACATCATTATTCGAGACTCCCCAAACGCCCACACCTCAGCCTCTAAGAAAAGAAATTTCTCCGCCTCTTGCTGCTTCCAGCACGCGATGGCCACCATCGACGACAGAGACTGAGCAAGAACGATCTAGGGTTAGAAATACATTCAATTCTTGTTGCTGCACGCTGCTTAACGTTTTCTCGATTTTCCAGGTGGATGGCGCTGCCATTCGGCGCATGATTGTTTCGAACTTATCATCACAGTCAACGACAAGACCTATCGAGCTTGATGAGTTTCTGTGACCTGGGAAAACTTGATGAAACTCGAATGTAAATGTATGTGTACGATCAGTAGGGCTCGCCTCATAAATAAAATAAAAGTCGTCTGCCCAATCTTTGGTATGAGTAAGTTATGTTTGGGAGGAATATTAGCACAATAAGTGTTACAGAAAGCAGGGACAGAACCGAGTATATCGTGATCAAGTAGCTCAGAAATCGTCATCCAAGGCTAAGCACTGTTGGCGTGATCAACTTTTCATCCAAGATACGACCAATAATTTCTGAATAACTCACCCTGAATTCAATAAATGCATCAGCGCGGCCCGCAGATGCTCTAGGTTTAGGAGAGGGCATCAAGAATTGGAGACTCAAGAGACCATCTTCGTCTATTCTCAAAGACGTCTTTGTTGAACTCGATAAAGCCTTCAGTGTTCGTGCAATGTGCCCAAATCTATAGCTTGATTGACCCAATTTTAGTTCCTCCAGGGAGCTTATCCTTTTCACATGAAGACCAACCTAAATGTTACGCTCCTCGTGCATTCAAACGTTTCAAGAACATCGCGATCATTGGGGTAGTCCATCTGGAGAAGTCAACGGTAAATGAGCAATAAATCATTTTCTCGAATTTGACAGACCTCAGTGCTGCCAAAGGCTCCCGTCGCTTGAATGCGCAAGATGGGCTTAGACATAGCCGATCTCTGTTTTTTCTTCTGTAAAGGGTTTGTCATGCCGTTCTCAGGAAATGTCTGCTCCTGTTGAGTGGTAGGCGGATTGCCAACGAAGGTGAGTTTTTCACAGGATGGATCCAGTTCAGATAATGCATCGCGCAACCAAGAAGACTGTCCCATTTTTCAGACAGCGCTAAGATGCCAACAAATGCTGGAAAACACCCACTTTAAGGATAATCTTGAGGACCCTGGGATTGAGTTGAAGGCTTATTTTATTTCCTGGGTCCAAAAGAACCACTCACGTCTTGGAGTTATCAAAATCAAGCTCTAAATGAGGTTCTGGGTCGAACGTAGTGATTTCGCAAGTTGTGGTCGGTCCAGATGCGTCTTCCGCACTGTTGTTGGCCAAATTAGTGGTTGGTGGGGGAAATACACAGATAAATAGAGGAGACATACATAATCAACGTCAGAGGATATCCTCCCCCTGGGTACGAGAGGCGCATGCCAGTCCTCTTCTCGGATCCTCCAACAGGGAAATATGCATCTAAACCTCTCTGACCGGAGTTTCTTTCGTTTCTGTCTTCGTCCTCGTCTGAAGCGTCAGAACCTTCGTTTCGCTGGTTGCGTCCCCTGCCCGGATCACCAGGAATTCCGCCCCGTCCTCGACCTCTCCTCCCTCTCGAGCCTCCTCTCTCCCATTCCGAATTTGCTGAAGATGTTGCGAGGTTGCCCGTCGAAGGTCCCGCTGTCCCAAATATATTCAGGCATTCAATGAGAGTATTCAATGGGACTTCGAATGCAGCGTTGTCGCCAAAATCGTGACTGCCTTCCTCTCGATACTCCTGATCGTCTTCTGGTTTATCCATTTCCTCATCTGACTCAGATTCGGCTTCGGAAGACATCAACTCTTCTGCATCTACTCGTTGTTTAGTCTTTTTCTGGCGTTTGGGTCTCGATGTAGCCAGGGTTTTCTTGGGCCGAGGCTGTTGTGAGGGTTCTGGATGGAAAACATATTCATCGAAGACATCTGCGAAGATGAACGCGGTTCCTAGAGTCAAAAAAGCAAGAGCGGTCAGAGAATTAGCATTAGAAAAGTATCCTAAAATCATGAAGCAAGAAACGCGTCTGATACCTAACAGTGTACGCGCCTCCTCGACAGTGATTGTGAGTCCAGTGTCGGTCACTGTAACAGTTGCACGCTAATCCAAGATGTCGGTTAATCTCCCGATGGTTCACTGATACCATTGTCATACATTCACAAAGTGTAATCCTCTAAGAAGAGACACAAAGTATCGGATGTCATGCACTGAGGCCGTTAACACCTAGTGGTGGTTGGAAAGAGGTGCAGTTCCAGAATGATAGGGGATAATAGTTCGGAAGCATAGAAGGAAAAGACACGCTTTGTCATTTCATTGGATAGCGAATTATGAAGATAAACGAGGGTGAATCTTACGGGAGGGAGTGTATCTGGTTGAGCCATGAGATTAGATGGTCATAGAAGTGAAAAACAAAGTAAGAAGGCAATGTAGTCTTGTAGACCAAGTCACCAAGTCCGGGAGTCCGGCCCGGTTCGACCTCTGTCCTCGAACAGTTCACTCCAAATTTATGGCGAGGAATTCTTGGGGGAATTCAGAAGTTTGAATAGCGAGTATATGGTATAAATTGGCCGTTTCCCATTAGTAAAATGAGGGATTATTCACCCGATTGGAGGATGAACAACATTGTGAAAGCATCTAAAGTGTATATTACAGTACGGAAAGGTACTACGTGTCTATTGCCTAGTAAAGGCCATCCAAGTAGTTAGCAGACTTGGGAGCTGATGGGGGGATAATAGTGGTATCTGGAAGGGACGACTTGGGTGCCGTAGGCAGATAATCTGCGATGATTGAATCAAAGTCGGCATTTTTGATGGCTATGGGTTATTCGATGAGTCGCGTAGCGGGAATCCCAGTCAAACAAGGCTTACCTGTGGGCGTTTGATTGCGTGCTTTGATTGAGGTCTGGAGCATCGTGGATACGATGAGTCGGCGGATAGCTGGTCCATCCAGAGGAGGCTGAAGAAAAGAAAAGAAGGTAAATCCGAGGAGGAACCGGTTAGATGAAGCGCAACTTACAGGTGCCGCTGCTGTTGGTTGGGCTTGAGTCTTCCCTCGCAACTGATTCGCCTCCTCGATGGGTGTTGGACCAGGCTTGAATGTTCCAAGAGGATTTGAAGCCTTTCCTAAGAAAGCCAGGATATCACCTTTCGTAAGCATACCTCTAACGCCCGTTCCTTTAATTCCGTCCGTCTTCGATATGTTGTGTTCAAGCAAAAGACGATGAACTGAAGGGAACAGAGGGCGTGAGTGCTCAGGTGGGGTATGGACGGAGTGCACATGAGGTTCTTCCGAAGAGGTGACTGATGGGGAGGTATTGCTTAGAGGTTGCTCTGAAGGGGTGGGAGAGGATGTAGCTTTAGACAATGATGCAAGATCTTCTTTTGGTGCCTCCAAGTTCGAAATATCATCGCCTTCCTCTGCGAGAAGAGCAATAATTTTGCCGACTTGGATTCCTTTGGAACCATCTGGTGCCTGAGGGTTTTTTCTTGAGAAAACATCTCATACAAAACAAATGAACGGACCAAAATCTTTCCTACTACACCGTCGTCCTGTGCCTCAACGTCAATGGTAGCTTTGTCGGTTTCCTGGAGAGGGGGATTAGAATTGACAAAACACAGTAAGTGGGTCCAATGACGGGGACACACAATTTCCAACAGAACATCTCCCTGAACGAATGACTCTCCCTCTTTCTTTTTCCAAGACGCAATACCACCCTCGGTCATAGTGGGTGACATGGCAGGCATTTGCAGATTGGTGATAGCTCTGCGCGCATTAGAGGCATGGATGACTGGGGAACAGGTTATAATTGGAATAGGATGAAATATGAGTGCAGCACTCACAACGCCTTGAGTGGGTGGCAGCAGAGACTACCTGAGACGCTCTGCACGTCCTGAACATTGCCTGGATTGAAGCCATGGTTGGTGGAAGTACCAGGGTAAGAGAGAGAGGCGGCTTTCGCCAAAGAATTAGCAGGGGTTCGTCACGTGCCCTGGACTTTGTGGAAGAAATATTAGACTCGAAATTAGGGTCCTTGCAACTCAACTACATGGATTCCTGTTAACATTCTCCGTTCTTCTCATCATCCATCACTTCCGGTCAAAACCCTATAGAAGGCCACTCAGACTAGTGCAGCCATCCCAATTCTTTCTTTCTTTCTTTCCATGTTCGTGTATCCCGTCTGGGTGCTTCAATCCATTCGCACCCTTGGTCAGCGCTTTTTCCTGCAGTTTGGCCTGTATGTGTTCTTTCTTCTCCTTCTAGTTCGCATCTGAATCCTTTCTAGTCACTGTGCCACCCACCAAATCCGTGTCATTCTCATCTCATGTGTTGTCATCACATCCCTATTCTATCCAGCCCTCGATCTCTATTCTTCCAGAGACGCCTCGCAGTCGTTTCTGAACGGGCTCATATTTACGCAGACGACATCGGCTCCTAGGATAGATAACGACCTTTTCAACCTCTGGCAAACTCAGGATACGCTTCGAGTGCACGAAGACGCAGTCACTCGTGCAAAATGCAGAACCAATAATGCCCTCCGAATAGAACGCATACTCATCCAAAGTCCTCTGGTGGAAGACGATGGAGCGCTGAACCATCAGATTTTGCTGTCAACTCTCGCCCTCGAAAACAAGTTAGGAGATCTTGCTTCCCAGGGGGAAGCCCCTTGCCTCAAGAAACCGGATGGAAGATGTCTCGTCATATCCCCCCTTGCATTTTGGAATTACGACAGAGAGGCCATCAGGTCGGACACCAATATCATCGACACTCTCAGCAACTTGAAGAACGTCTCCATTTCTGGAATACCTGTAACCCCATCAATGGTCCTGGCCGGTCGAGGGTCTTATGAACACCATGTTGGAGGAAGTAAATTGGATTACGCCACTTTTTTGGCGCTAAGCTACTTCTTTCCTAACAGTCCTTGCTGGGACTCTGATGCCGAACACACTTTGTGGGTACACACCGTTCAGACCGCAGTACCCCTCAACGCCAAGGTCTCTGTCCAAATCCCGGAAGCTACCCTGATTGCGTTGGACGTGCGTTATCTCTTGCCATGCTGTGTGTCCTCCACTCCTATAATTAACTTTCTTTTTCGATTGAATCCAGTACGACCCTCATTTATCCACCACCAAGGGCTGGTCGGCCATTTCGGCCTTCCTTTATCTCGCTTACATCGGATTCATTGCGTATGTGGTCTGGTCCGTTAGACGTATGGACACAGTACACTCTCGCTTGGGGTTGACATTCACCGCCCTGGTCGAAATCGCGGTGTCAACTATTACATCACTGAGCGTGTGCGCTCTTGTGGGCTTCAAAATCACTATGGTCCCATGGTGCGTCAGGGTTTCAATGTTCATTAAATCTTTACCCTCATCCATTCTCAAACAGGGAGCTGCTGCCGATCGTAATTGTCTTCGTTGGTGCGGAGAATATGTTCAATCTGGTCAGTGTCCTCATTTCGGCCCGCCTCTTCTTTCCCCAACCTCAGCACTTTTACTCATCCTTGTTTGCGGGTGTTTAGGTCGATGCTGTGGGCCGAACGTCGGTAACCCTACCCGTCAAGCAGCGCATCGCAGAGGGGCTCAGCCGCGCAGGGACATCTAATACTCTCAAGGTTGTATCATACAACACTATTTTGGGCATCATAGCAGTGTTCGCAGCAGGGGCCGTTCGTCAATTTTGCATCTTTGCCATCGTTGTCTTGGTTGCACATTGGTTCTTGGCCCATACTTTCTTTATGGCTGTCTTGTCTATCGATATAGCGCGTCTTGAAGTTCGTTTTTTATTTGCATCTAATGGGTGATTACAGACTAATTATTTTCTAGCTTGAGGAACTACTCAGACACGATACCAGTCTGGTACCTTCTGTACCATCTCCAAGGAAGGATGGCCCATCATCAAAGCAACCGAAATCGGGCTTACCGAAGCTTATTTTTGCTATGCAAAATCTCCTCAAAGGCAGGGCAGCAACCAACATTAGCCTTTTCATGGTGCGTTCTCAACGGTTCTTTGCTAGTATTTCTCATCCATGCATTTCTGAAACTTTCCTTTATTCCCCTTTTTTTCTAGCTCCTTGCGATCGCTGCCACTTTATACTATACGACGTACACCGCCTCAATATCGGCCTCTGATTCTATTCCGAAGCCTCTCGGAGCCGTTTCAAGAACAAAAGCGAGGCCACCCGTGGATGCAATCCCAATAGCAGAACACATTTGGAAGGTCCTCAACCCCGCACAGACGCCGCTATTACATGTTCGAATCGAGCCACCTACGACTATCACCTTCAGCTTGGATAACGATGGGCTGAGAAGCAATGCCATACCCATCCAGACGTCTTTCCCATCACGATATACAATGCGGACTTTCAAGTTTATCCTTTGGATACTTACCATCATGGTGCTTCCTATCGCTGCAACGACTGGGGCACTCTATGGCTTGCTTCTCTATCTTCTGAGAAACACGGAATTGCTAGAGGCCCAACGACACCGCGGCGATCCGATCAACCCTTCTGATGCTCAGGAAGAAGAGAAAACGTTTCGAGAGAAGGTTTCCTTTTCCACCCTTCCACGCGCCTTCGCAAGCGACGTAGAACTCATTGCAGCAAGCAAAGACGGACGAACCGTGGTTTCTGTGGGGCTCCACAATGAAATCATCATTTGGAATTTGGACACCAAGAAACACATTTCCATCAACCCTTCGGATATATTCTTGAGGATGGCAAGCACCTCATCCTGCGCTGGGTCGACTGTTACTTCTGTGGCGGTTGATGACAAAGGACGACATTTCGCAGTAGGAACTGGAGGGGGCCTTATCGCTGTCTGGAGTTTAAGTAAGGGTGGAAGCCGTATCAAGCTTCTACCATTGCTTTCCCTCGAGAACTCCTCTGTGGGAGTGACGGACATGCGCTTTGTACCAACAAGGATTCCAGGACGGACGCCTCCCGTGTCCGAGCCAAGCTCTCCGGAATCTAAAAATGGGGACGCGATATTATTGGCGACGTACGAAAATGGTGTTGCCGCTCGATGGGTCATGGACAATTTGCCAACAGTGACGTATTTCACAGCTTCGCGGCGGGCTGCGATCGTGCGTACTTCACTCATGCAAGTCATACCGGAAGACAAGGTGCTTGTGGCCTTTGCACTGGACGATGGAACACTCCAACTAGTGGAAACCGGTGATTATGAGCCGATGATGTTGAACGAATGCTTCCTCCAGGCTGGAAACCCTTTTGACATTGTCTGGAAGGCACACGCATGTAGGGTGGAGATGAATGGGAGCAAGAGGCTGGTTGTGGCGGCCGCTACGGAAGCTGGCGCTGTGTCTCTTTGGGATGGTCACACAGGGGAATGCATCTCCGTATTGGAGGAGGCGTATGGACAGATAAGTCACCTTTGCGTATCGGCGGTGGACTGCAAGACTTGCCATTCCTGTGGCCAGCTGCCACTGGAGAGTTTATCTCTCGCTTTCTCAGTGGATCATGTCGTTCAGTTCTTCAAGTTATATCTGGACGATCAAACAAGAAGATGCTCCTGTACTCGAGCCCTCCATCCACAATTGCGGGCTATGCCTTCGAGGGATAGTTTGGGTCGGAGATCAAGAAGCAACAGTAACGCTTCCACCTCACAGGTTGGGTCGCCCCTAATGCCTCGCGCAAGATTGGCCACCGCTTTTGAAACTTCCGCGTTTCCTGTATCAGGCCATGGTGTCCATTCGCGTCGTGCATCTGAGAAAGAAACGACTCGCCGGTCGTCAGAGCTGTTAACAGTACCGTTCCCCGACATCGGCGCTGCGGAAGACTATGACTTCAACGCCAACTCTTCGCACACACAAGACCTCAGTGGCTCGACGACACCGACGAGCACGTATTCATCACAGTCTGTGTGGAGGAACGCAGTGCTTGTTCCTCTGGCGGATGTAACGTGTGAGAGAGGAGGATGGGGTGTTAGTAATAGCTCGTTCGTGGGTATTCGGCGCAAACCACGGTCACAGGGGAAGACGAAGATGAATGGGTTGTTGATCAACTCACTGCCGTCGTCGGGTTTGACGATCGCGACTCTAGAGAGGTGGGAGGTGTGGACGTTCGATCCGACTGTGGCGAGACTGCGGACCTCGTTGCTGGCTTCGCTACCCGAGCGACATCTTGATTCCGAGTCATGTTCTCCATCTCCTATCTCGTCTTCACCGTCGTCATCACGGACAAGTTCCTCTTCTACGCTAGCATCTTCGACGAATAGCTCGGGTGAAAGTATAGCGAGACTACCTTTCACCCGCGTTTCGCCCCTCCTGATTGCGCCCTCACATGCACTGGCAGGGTTTGGGAATACGATTGGTGTATTTGATTTTGATTGTTGATGCATCTTTTTTGTTTTGATTTTCATGGACGCTACTACATTATCTTTATCTAGGTCATGACAGGATTCTTCACTCAATTGTACGTTGTATATTATACAAATTACCTGTCTCTCTAGTGTTCTTGTATTGCTGTCGAATGTCCGCATGTCTGTGAAACAACGCCTGTTTGAAGTGGAACTGTGACTGGGCGCTAAAACTAAGGTTGTTTGGGCCTAGTGTCTAAACATGAATTACCGTTGGATCGGAGAACAGGTGATGGTGGTGGGGATGGTGTGAGGGATGGTGGATGAGTACGAGGGGTGTAGAATCAGCTGCTGCTGCTGAGAAGAGTCAAAGAGATGACCCAGGTAAACGGTGGTGATGTGTGTTGCTTACATAATTAGTGCGCGTGAGGTTGGAAGTCGGGCTGTCTGTGTCTGGCTGCCATCTCCCTGTACCTGTTTTTGGTTCTCTGCTGCCATGGGCTGGCTATCCTCCCTCTTTTCCTCACAGTCTTCACATCGTCTGCGCAAGGGCCAGGTCTTTTCTTCCACCCACGACGCCTTCTCTCTCCCACCAGCCTCTCCTGTTTTCCAATCCCATCCAGACGCCTTCAATCCCGACGCTCTCTCCACTCCAGATCTCCAATCGGCCCGCAGTCCTACCACTTACACATATCCACCACAGGGTCTTAATGGCTATGGCTATACTCCTACTTCGTAAGTCTTGATTCTCTCCTCTCTTCGGTCGGCACACAGTAGCTCATCTCTCCACTTGAAACATAGTGCTGGCTTCACTTCAAGACCTCCTTCGTCATCCCTTTTGCCAACTCATATGGACCCTCTCCACACTCCTCTGCCTTCACACATGGTCTATCCACCACTTTCAAAGACATGGGCACGTATCCGCTCCTGGCTTAATCGGGAATATCCAGAGCTTGGCGACACCCTTAATTACGGGATTCTTCCTCAAGAACTTGCCCAACTCGAGATGCAGTTCGGTTTTGC
>JAHXRV010008235.1:0-10283 GCA_019904355.1 Psilocybe tampanensis | reverse complement strand
AACTCGGATGTGATAATCATATCCTACTGGGCAAAATTCGAGCCAAAGAAGAAAAAGAAGTGGCTCCCGAAGTCGTTCCAGAAGCTTCTAAACCGACCCGCTGCGCATTCCGATCTTATAAATGTAATCCACTTGAGCCGTACTCCCTCTGCGAGGCCGTCGCTTGATTTCTTCAACTACAACGCACAGTTGGAGGTGAGAGACGGTTCGACCAAGTCCGAACGATGTCAGGGCATTGCACCACACGAAAGAGTCAAGATTCAGACGAGCACAGCTGATGGTACGTTCTTTCCTTGTATACACATCTGACCGAGCTTTAATTTGAATAACCAACTGACAGATATAAGAAAAATCAAAATTGACAACCTTGACCTGATACCCTTCTACATGCTCTACGAGGATATCAAGCATGTGGGTCTTTTTGATGCGTATGATTGAGTCAGGTCTATGTACGTACAGTGGCTCCTAGCCGTGGACAAATTTACGACGTTTTTGAGTGTCGCTGAATCTTGTATCTACATTTAGCGGGCGCTTAATTCGAACTTCCAACTACCCTTCGATTGTCCTATTGAACTGTGTAACTCCTCCCGATTATGATTTCAGCCTGAGTAAGTGAAACCTGGCTCATCCCTGACCAGGTCTACAACGGCAACAAACTTAGATTTCGTTGTGAGGCATTTGCCCCTCTAGCCTGCAATTTCTGCCGATGTGTTTTTACAATGCCTATACAATTTCTATTGTTACATTGAAACGTCACGACACAGGAGCATTTAAGTTAACTTGATAATGACCTCTTCGCCCTTTCCTTGGATTTCCGAGAGATTCGTAAATCCTGCCAGGCCAAGGGTATTGTCTAAATCCGCCAGTGTATGTTTGATGACTTAGACAGCCTCGACAACTCTCGAAACGGGATCGAACACTACAGGAGCAAAACCCCATGGCGCGACAAACCTAACGGCTGCCATCGACACTGCTTCTAAGGACGCGGTGAAAGACCATGTCGAAACCACCGTTGATCAGGCTAACACCGATACCCATACTCTTCATGCCCCATCACTCACTTCAAGAGTTAATGAAACACCTCAAACCCCACAACCTCATGATACCAATATCGAAACCTTTGCACATTCCACAGACACATATGTATCAACACCCAGCATCCCACCTATACCATCCCCGTCTGAGAACCCACGTCTGAGAACCCACGGGAAACACCGCCCCACACATCGACTTCCAGCTCTGAATCCTCAACCATAACGACATCTACTTCTGTCTCAATGCCAAGTAATACCACTATATCCAGCAATACCTCTTCACCGCCTGAAACATCGAAAACTTCGTTAGGCACTCCCAGAGACAACCAATTACCATATAGAAAAGGCTGTAGACTCGAACTTGATTTTCCTCAGGCATCGAGGTCACAGGCACCTGGTCTCAGCGCACACCATTCCGGTTGGAGGGGAATTGCGTTGACGCCACGCTGGTTATATCTATACGCTAGATCGTGGAGACGTGGAAGGGCTGCTCCAAGGTCACCCCCTGGACCCGACCAGAAAACCTTGAAAAGAAACCTTGGTAAGTGTCCGTGACAGTCTGCAAGACGACATCAAGGAATCACCTCTGCGGAGGCGGCCGCGCGAGGCCAGACAATGCTGTCCAAGTTAGCTGGTCCTGACTGTTCGGTCCATAACAATTGTTGTCCTTCAAGGAAATTTTATGAGTTCGGCAGAATGTACACTTTGTCAAGTCAAACTTCACCTCCGACGATGAGGTTGTGTTGATTCGCAGTCAAATTGGCGAGAGGATCAAAGGTGTAAGCCTATCATGTGGGTCAGGCTAATATGCGAGGAATGAGAATAAGATGGCCTCTGACCTTTTGCCACGTTTTAAAAGGATCGCACCAGCTGTTTCCGAGGGGATTTTGGCCGACCCAGCCGCCATGCCCACAATCAAGGTAAAAGAAATCACTGGCGGCATGGACGACCTTGAATCCCTTTTGGACAACAGCGGCGACATTGGCCGACGAGATCCACACCCTATAAGAGAGAGAATAGGCATATGAATAAATCAAGGAATGTGAATAGGAATACGTGAAGACCAACATGACTAGGGTATCATTTGCCAGGGTGACGGGGTGGTCAAGGACCATTTCTATTGCCTAAAGTTCAGCATAACCTGGATGGTTCCACCAGTGGGTGAAAATACGTGCCTTCCCAGACAACAGCGGTCTTTCCGACACCTTTGAGTGCTTTGTGGTTGACCTGGGTGAATGCGTCCAAAGCTTGGTCCAGTGTCTTTCCTTGCGTCTCTAAAAAAGAAGGGTTTTTTTTTTGAAGCTTAGAGTATGATATTTCAGAGGGCAACTCAAGACTACGTACTGAGTTCGCTTTGAGTTTGTGAATCTTGGGTGTAGCAATTGACATTAATTTCGTCCCCTCCAGTTCCAAAATAAGTAGAGCGGAAAAGAGATGCAGCAGACGTGAGGAGGGAAGCGGTGAAGTTACTCGTGTCAGGGCTAGCCAAACGCAGTTGGCCAGCAGGGGGTTCTGTTCGGATGATGAATGACTCTTGCTTGAGAACTTGAACGAAAGAACATACCATTCGCAAACTGTGTCCAAGGGGTTGCTTCTGGGCAGGCGATGTGCTGAGGGAAGGCCTTTGAAATCACAGATGTGTGTCCTGGAGTGTCAATTTCGGCCAAAACGTCAATTCCGCGCTGGTTATGATTTTGATAAGTAAATAAGTAAAAAGAAGTGGCAGAGGCAACGAAGCCGGAGGACAAACTCACGGCAGCAGCATAATCGACGATTCCTTTCACATCCGAGACCGTGTAAACGGATTGCGGGCTATAGGCACCTTTTTGGGAAAGTTCCAAAAAACCTGGGACTTGCAAGGGGAAGGATTGGGAATCCACGACATGCCAGTGAAGTGTGTTAATCTTCGAGACAAAATGGGTCGGTAAGGTTATCAAATGAATAAAAGTTGGATGCACCTTGGCCCAACTCATCGCGTCCAATGTCCGTTTGATGTCTGCAACTGGGAAGCTGCAAATGCCTGATGAGCTCCAACTTGCTTGTTACATCGTAGTGTAGATTACTCACAAGTTCCTTGCTGTATCCAACATAAATCCACGGTAGGGCTACCAAATTGTTCTCCAAATCAGCAGGCATCAGACATAATACATGGGAAGACGAACAAATGCCGGTGAATCGACGATGTTGAATGGCGCCTCGAGGGTGTACGTGTTCCCATTCAAGTCATACCATAGTTGCTCGAACGTTGTCAGACCTCTGAATAGGCCTAAAGTCGAGTTAGCTTGAAGAGAGGCATCTGAACCATCAGAGGGGATGATCAAGGTGTAGCCTTCCACTCGCGACTCGAGAGGCGCGACAGCTTCCTCTGAGATGCTCTTGACCGTCTTCGAGGAGGATGTGAGAGTAAGTCGTAGAGATTTCAACGACTTTGCAGCATTGACGAGGTTGGCGGAAGACGCGCCACGATCAATGACAAGGGCCTGAAGTTTGTCGGTGTGAAGGTGGTTGATGGTACACGTGACGGCGTCATTCAGATCCTTGGGCGCGTTTTTGATGCCAGAAAGGGAAATACTAAAAGAGGGGGAAAGTTTGAGGGCCGTCGAACCCTTGGAGAGTTGGCGGGGAAGAGGCCATAGTGCCAAAGCAGGAGAGATGCTCAACAGAAGCGAGAAAACGACGAAAGGGTGTATCATCCTGGACCTGGCTCTGAAACCAACAGCTCAGAAGAGTTGAGGTATGCTTCGCGACTTGAAAAGATGATCATACTTATAGGTCGGCCACTAAGCGATTTGCCTTGTTTGCGCCGTAAAGCCGGCAAGAATGTCCGACACATTCTTGCTAAAAGTTTGTTGTGATCCTTGGTGTATCAATGATTTAAAGTTTGGGTGGGGCAAGTACCAGATGCGTGTCATGTCATAACGATGGAAGTGCGGATGTAAGTCTTGATATGCCTCGAAATTCGAGAAGCGACGGTTTTCCATGTGTTGTGCTGGTCTATTCATGGGTATGATCTTCAGGTCATGAGTCTCTCAGAAGCATGGTCACAGTGGATACTCACTGAAGACCAACTGGAGACCTGCGGA
Organism: Psilocybe tampanensis; assembly: GCA_019904355.1. Classification (NCBI taxonomy): domain Eukaryota; kingdom Fungi; phylum Basidiomycota; class Agaricomycetes; order Agaricales; family Agrocybaceae; genus Psilocybe; species Psilocybe tampanensis. The sequence goes on along the minus strand of JAHXRV010008235.1, from coordinate 6,166 downwards.
AAAAAGAATCATGACACTACACTCTCAAAATACAGGGCTGTCAGTTTTTTTTTTTTTTGTCTCTTTTCTTTCTCAAGTCCGGCAAAGAAAACCATAGGCGAAAGAACGAGCTCAGGGCCGTTCAGGTCACGGTTTCGAGTTTCATGAACTATAATTCTTCGAACTTGACATAGCACCATAGTACCACCCAGAGCAATTGATATCGAGCCTGTTGTGAATGGTTTGATCACTTCGTGTCTCGTGCAAGGATATTTTAAGTCCGTTCGCCTCGATATTTGAATGTTGGCGATATGAGCAATTCAGATAGGCGTTAGTTGGGCAGTATTGCCAACAAGCTGACTTCGTCATGTTACCCACTGTACATGAAGCACGACACAAAAATAATTGCTTGTCTGATCGTGCAGTTTAGGTGCCGTTATGCTTTTGGATTGAGATACCGATAGCCTTCTTCACATTGCATCGCCAAGTTGAGGATCCGCGTCAGATCCATCAAAGCTATCCGTATCCACCCATGGATCACCATCATCTTCCGTCTTAAACAGCAAACTCTTTGAAGGCGGAGGCGGGAGAATGGGAGCTAGCTCCTTCCCACCACTCGATGGCTTCGTCGGCGAGAAAAGATCCTCATTCTCCCGTTCTTCAAAGTTGAATTCCATGGGAGTGCGGTCCCGATCACTGTCAAACCCTCTGGAGCTGCGATTACTGTGGTCGTCCCCCTTTCTCGATTTCCTGCCTCCTCCCGTAGTTGTGACTGGTGTCGTGGTTTTGACCTCATGCCAATGGGCTGTCCTAGCCCATTTTTTGGCACTCTTCGGCACGCCCATTGAACCCCATGTCCCACCATGCGTGACCGCCAGTCCATGAGAGCTAGAGCGCTGCAATGCCTGTGGCCGGAATGTGGATATCGTGGGAGTGATAGGTCTAGTATGGAGGACATGATTGCGACGTCCGGTGGGTGTTGACCGCAATGAAGGGGCACGAGATCGGGGGTTTGAGACCGTACGCGAACGACGATGGCCCTCGCCGCTCAAGGGTGCAGTATTCAATTGTATAGTTTCAAGGGGTTCTTTAGTACGATAAGGTCGTGACGTGGAAGGGAACGTTATTGAATTATCATTGCCCACTTCACCTGGTACAAACAAAAATTTGTCACTGTTTTCTGATTAAAAATTAAAACAAAGTACCTTGAAGATGCAGGGGCAAATGGGGGGGATAAGATCTTATTGCTTTGGGTTTGGGCCTTGAACTGATGGGAGGAGGAGGAGGAGGAGTTCGACTTGGACTACGAGTTCGAGTTTGGACAATTGGTTCGTCATCAAGGTCCATCGAATCCTTCGCTTTGAAACGGCCAGCCCAATCGCCACGTAATGAAAAGTGTCGTTTCCCCCACTCTCTGACGGATCTATTGAGTCTGTTAGGGCCATATCCGACCAAAGTCTCGGCTCTTGATCCTCGAGTAAGACCCAGGAATATGAGGACGGCGAGTAAAAGACATAGTTGAGCGACGCCAAGACGCTTTTCGAGAACGATCTTAGAGATAGAAAATGTGAGGATACATCAACAAAGCAAACACAACATAATTGAATACCTCTTCTGAAAGATATTCAATCCTGGATATGAGATCCCCGTATTCCATTTCCATTTGATATCTTTGCTTTTCAAATTCATTGAGCGTACGCTGGTATATCACTGATTGTGCTCGACTCTTGGACAGGTCAACAAGGGCCGCCACAGAAACAGGGTTTGGGACTTACGATGCCTTCGAGCCTGCCAACGTCTTCTCCTAATCGTTTGATCACCTCCCTGACCGCCAGGTTCTGCTGTTCAATGTAGCGCATGTATAGAGTCTGGTTCAGTTCCACCTCGGCCAATCGATTCATGATCGTGCGATATATAGATTCACCACCTTTGGTACCGGCAGAAAGTGGGATGACTGCAGTGGAAGGAGTACTTGATGATATGATAATAGTTGGGGTGCCCGACGATGTTTTCGATGTTTCAGGCGGTGAAGAGGTATTGTTGGAGAAATTGGTATCACTGGGCATTGAAATAGGAGTAGATGCCGCAATAGTTGAGGATTCAGAGCCAGAAGTCGGTGTATGGGCTGGTATTTCCCGTGGGTTCTCAGATGGAGATGGTATAGGTGGGACGCTGGGGGTTGATGTATATGTGTCTGTGGAATGTGCGAAGGTCTCGATATTGGTATCATGAGGTTGCGGGGCTTGAGGTGTTTCATTAGCTTTGGGAGTAAATGATGGGGCATGAGGAGTATGGGTATCGGATAAGTTAGTCTGATCAATGGCGGTTTCGACATGATCTTTCGCCGCGTCCTTAGAAGCAGTGTCGATGGCAGTCGTCAGGTTAGTCGCGCCACGGGTTTTTGCTCCTGTAGTGTTCGATCCCGTTTCGGGAGTTGTCGAGGCTGTTATGCTGGCATTTGTATCGGAGTCAACAATGGATGTTGGCTGGGCTTCAGGAATAAGGATTGGGGGGAGTTCCCTCTTTTTAAGCTTTTCGGCCTGTTTGGATCTGCTTTCTAGTTCCCAAACATCCCATTTCCATTCCTCAAGGTGTGTGAGTCCGTAAACTCGAAGAAGGGACACTGGACAGTAATATTCGTTGCCGTAGTTGGATAGAAAATCGATCCGTATGAATCGATAGAAGTCGCGCAACGACCTCGGAGGATGGAAAGATTGGACTCCGCGAACATTCTTCGCTCTATATGTTGCAACTGGCGTCCAACCCTCCGGATCGTAGTTCTTGGCCACGCTAACAGTGAAGTCCTTGAAGACACCACTGAAAAATTCGAAGTTGGCAAGTTGAACGGTATCAATGCGAATGTCGTCGCATAGCTCAACGACAACGAATTGGTTCTCCTTTGATTTGTCGCATGGGCTGAGCATGTAACGGTCCCTCTTCGACGAAAGGATGGATGAGGGTGATTTTGCTGAACGATGCGCGGTATGTACGCGCGCAGAACAGTCTAGGCTGGCATAGTTGAACCTATCAGTTAGGGGCACCCTGAAATGAGGACCTGATGGAAGTTGGTCGGAATTACCGAAGCCTGGAGAGCTTGAGTTTTCCACTGGTGGACTTGAAGACTCGTTGCTGGATATATATGGGTCTGACGAGGTGTTTCCATCTCCAAAGCCAACGGCAAGACCATCAGAGTCTCTCTCAGCGGATCCAGGGGTTCCTTCTGCCATTGTCACTGATTGTTTCAGCTTCCATTCTTCAAATGAGAGCAGGACGCCGTCATCGACAGGTTCTGTGGTGGTCAACGGTTTAAGACAACATATTGGATTGTCCGGTTGTTTTGGCTTTTGGAGGGTGATAGCCCTGAAGGGATCATTGAAGGATGTGGGTTCCGAGAATACTGGTGAAGCGAAGAGCAACGCGATGAGAGAGACGGGGAGAACAGAAAGCATGTTTGAGGGTTGCCAGCGCAGCAAGTGCGCGATATGGCACGGCTCCTTGGACGATATCAGTCGTCAGAGATAAAGATGAGAGGGCGTATGAGAAATGTATCTGAAGAGGACACGTTTGCCCACGTTGGCTGCAGAAATCCCGACCGAGGGGATGATATCAGAAATGGTTATTTCAGGGTCACGCGGTCCGGGTCCACAGTTCTATTTTCGCTCTTTCTTTCCTTCAACCATGACTTACCTTTTGTTCTTGAACACAATTCAGAGCACTTCGCCAAAGACGAATTATATGGAGATCCACACTTTCAGGACTCCGGACGAATCATGATTTTATTTAGACTTATCTTACCGTCAAGAAGTCGAAGTCCGTGAATGCCCTTGATCCTTCTTGTTCGCAAGTAACCCATTCTCCTGTAGAGCATTTTCTGGACAAAAACTCAGCGTACAACGGGCTCAGGCGGATTGGTATTGGTCACGAGCCAAGGATTCGACATCAAGGTCGGTCCTTCTCTTTTGATTCCCATGATCATGGACAAATGATTCCCTTTCGTCTAGATTTCCGGCGACTGCTTTCCGGAATGGCCTGCTTATTTAAACCCAGATAAAAGAGCGTTGACCATCCCACAACCCATCGCTGTTCTGTATACAATCATTCGAAGACGATATGTCAAACGCTAACCCAAACGAGACAGTCCCTGGAGGCAATCCATGGAGCAGCTACATGTTGGACATTTACCGCGGTCGTGTCGGTGTTCAACCACTTGGAACAGTCATCTTTGAAGAGATAGAAGCAAAGGCCAAGGAGAAATTGAAAGATTGCGGCGGTATGTCTCTCATGAATTTCCATTGTTCTGTTGTTCAGGTGTACCGTAGGGGCATTCATGTACGCTGGCGGAAGTGCTGGTACCAATTCCACCTATCGTGCCAACCTACGACAATTTGAGAAATATGCAATCATCCCGCGCATGTTAGTAAATGCTACCAGAAGGTCTCTAGAGGTATTTGCTTCATCCCTCCATCAACACCTTCGCTGCACCATTGTTCATTTGTACCCATCTCTACAGACAACGATTTTTGGCGTCACTCATTCTTCCCCGATCTTCCTGGCCCCTATAGGAGTTCAGACTATCTTTCATCCGGATGGTGAATTCAATCCTGCTCGAGCTGGAAAGGCACTCGGGGTCCCCATGATCTTGAGTACAGCTTCAAGTCGGTCGATTGAAGGTGTAGCGGAGGCAAACGGGGATGGTTATCGTTGGTATCAATTATATTGGTCAGTTCCCAATCTGATCACTTTCGAAAGTTATATAAACTTCTTTTTCTCCTGTCAGGCCTAGGACCAACGATGTAACCCTGTCTCTTTTGAAAAGGGCGAAGGACAATAACTACAAAGCTCTCGTTGTAACTCTGGACACCATGTCTATTGGTTGGCGACCTCACGACCTCGAAACCTCTTATATTCCGTTCGCTCATGGAGTAGGAATTCAAATCGGAAAATCAGACCCAGTTTTCATGGGCAAGCACGGCAAACCTATTTCTCACGAGTACCCAGTATTTCCGTACAACCCTGGTAAGATAGACCAGGCCTATCTTGCTGGTGATCCCAAGGCTCGCGAGGATGTCTACCTCGGTATGGAATGGCTCAAAGAAGCGAATTCTGGGTTATATCGCTCTTGGGAGGATCTGAAATTCTTGCGAGACAATTGGGAAGGACCGCTAGTTCTCAAGGGCATTCAGAGTGTCCAGGTAGGTTCTCATCTTCTTCTTTAATTCTCCTTTTCCTCAAACCTTTTTAAAAATAGGATGCCGAAAAGGCTCTCGAGTATGGGGTCAACGGAATAATCGTGTCAAATCACGGTGCGTGTAATCCATGCACGACGATATCATTAGACTGACCCTTTCTCTCAAGGCGGGCGACAGGTTGACGGTGCCATTCCGTCCTTACTCGCTCTCGAGCTAATCATGAAATCGCAAAAAATGAAAACCGCTCAACAAACCGGAGACTTGACCATTTTGTTCGACTCCGGCATTCGAACCGGCAGTGATATAATAAAAGCAATGGCTTTGGGTGCACAGGCGGTTCTGAGTAAGCTCTCAAGATCTTTTTTTATGACAGAACTTATATCTCACAAAATCATACCCACCAGTCGGCCGCCCATGGTTATATGGTTCGGTGGTGGCGGGACAAGCAGGAGTAGAGCAAGTCATCAAACATACACTGGCGGATTTAGACAACACCCTTGGCCTGGCAGGATTCACGAATCTCTCGGAAATTCAAGGAAAGGGCGAAGAGGTTATTATCAAGTTAACTTAAATGCTCCTGTGTCGTGACCTTTCAATGTAACAATAGAAATTGTATAGGCATTGTAAAAAACACATCGGCAGAAATTGCAGGCTAGAGGGGCAAATGCCTCACAACGAAATCTAAGTTTGTTGCCGTTGGAGAACTGGTCAGGGATGATCGATGAGCCAGGTTTCACTTACTCAGGCTGAAATCATAATCGGGAGGAGTTACACAGTTCAATAGGACAATCGAAGGGTAGTTGGAGGTTCGAATTAAGCGCCCGCTAAATGTAGATACAAGATTCAGCGACACTCAAACGTCGTAAATTTGTCCACGGCTAGGAGCCACTGTACGTACAGAGACCTGACTCAATCATACGCATCAAAAAGACCCACATGCTTGATATCCTCGTAGAGCATGTAGAAGGGTATCAGGTCAAGGTTGTCAATTTTGATTT
>JAHXRV010008193.1:0-16899 GCA_019904355.1 Psilocybe tampanensis | reverse complement strand
GAGAAAAGCACCCGGGAAAAGCGAGGGGGGGAGGAAAAGCTAAAACGACAGGTGCTGGGAAAAATTGGGTATGTTATAATTAAACCACTGCCACTGATGCTGAATCCAGATGCAGATGCATCATGAACTGTCCAATGTTGAACCGCGGATGGAAATGACCATGTCAATGCATAGTGCAGAGATGATGGGTGGCAGGATCGGTCATTCTGTCTGTCCTGGTCCTGTCAGGCAGCGAGCTAACCTGGGGCCTGAGGTCCCGTCCCCCCCAAAAAAAAAGGGATAACCACAATTGAAGAGTAAAGTCTTGGTATCACCGTGTCACCAGAGGAGGACGAGGGGAAGGCGTATGCACACGCCTAAGTACACCGCAGGAAGAGGCTGAGATTCCACTGGCAGCATACATTCCACTAAAAAAAGAGAAGAGCTGCGGTCGGTTTGGAGGGGGGTCCATGGCCATAGTCCTTTCGTGTCTTCTTCTGCTTGTTCGTCTTTCTTCTCCATAGATCTGGTTCGGCACCCCTCTTCCCTCGCTCCTGATCCTGATCCTGACCCTGATCCTGACTACCCAAACCCACACCCACAGACCCTCACACGACCTCGAATTAACCTCAGTCCTCAGTCCTCAGTCCTCAATCTACCTCCGCCCTCCGCCCTTCGCCGCCGCCCAAAAATAAATCCCTAGCGCGCTGATCCCCGAGAGTCCTGAGTACCCACCGACACCCCAGCCTCAACACAGACCACCAGCACAGAAAAAAAAAAAAAAAAGAGGAATAAACGGGGGGCGATTTTTGGGAGCATTCAAATCGAAACTGGGAAAAAAAAAGAAAGAAAGAAAGAAAGTATAATGTTAATGAAAGAAGGACCTGCGCGGCGCTTTCCGTCCATTTTTGGCTTTTTGTTAAGTTCCAGTTCGCGGCGGAAAAGCAAAAAGCGAATGATCCACATCCGGAGGGTCCAAGGTTCAATGGGCACAACGGCGAAACGGCGAACCAGCGAACAATGGGTACTTATCGAACGGGGGTCGGGGTCGGGTCAATGATCGAAGTCACACTCCATCAAGCCTCAAGGCGGGACTTGAAGCTTGGCAGGCGGGGTTGAGGTTGTCGTTGTCGCTGTTGTCGTCGTCGCCGTTGCACTAGAACCCAATTGACCACTCAAGGTCGGAGGCGCAGACGCCGGTGGTGGTGGTGGTATTGGGTTCGAGTCCATCGTCAGATTCTCCCCATTCCCATTCCCATTCATCTGCATCTGCATCTGCATCTCCGCCTGCACCAACACCTGCGCCCCGGACTGATGATAAAACGCCGCGAACCCTCCATCGCCCGTACCCGTACTCGCACTCGCACTCGTCCCAACGCCGACACCCGTCGAGACACCAACACCAGAACACCACGAATTCCTCACACCTTTCCTACTCGAATAAATCCCCGGCACGTCCTTCAAGTTCGTCTGGCTCTTCTTCCTGAACGACCCGACTTTAGACGCTGCGCGGATCGCCGCGTGCGTGGCTGGTACGGGGGGTGTCGGTGGTGCGGGGCTTTTGTTGCCGTTGGATGTGGACGCGGATGTGGACGCGGACGCGTTGGATGGGAAGCGGTGCGAGTTTGCGGGTGCGTGAGGGTGTAGATGTGGCTGCGACTGCGACTGCGAAACCAAGCTCGCGCTTTCTGATATAGGCGAGAAGACAACAGACGACGAGGCGACAGACTCTGTCTCCGAGGGCGAGGGAGGTACAGAATCTTCCTCCAACTGGTCGCGTTCGGATTTAGCGCCGTTCGTCGAAGACGACCCCGAACCTGACCCGGAACCTGAACCAGACGAAGACGAAGAAAACGTGGGTTGTTGAGGCGGTAGAGTCAATCTAAACGCCGAATGATAGCACTGGAACATGCGTGGCGACATTGAGGTTCCAGAAACCGACAAGTTGGAAGAAGACCCGTTTAACGACGGCGAGGAGGAGGTAGATGATGACGAAGCCGAAGACGACGACATCTTTCCCTTGTCCACCATCACACCCAACGCCCCCGTCCCACCTCCTCCACCACCCAAACCCACCCTCTCCCTCTCCGCCTCCCTCTTCAACTCCTTCTTCTTCCTCACCCACTCCTTCAAATTCGACCTACAATGCGTCCCATACATCCTCATCTCCGGCACCGCTCTCTCCGTCAACTCCAACAGTGGCCTTGCGAACCGGCTGATGAAGAAGATCTGGCCGTTAGCCTCGTCGATGGGGTTGGACGACGGGTAGACGGTCTGTTGGACGTTGTATTCTTCTTCGAGGGAGGCTTGTGCGAACCATTCTTTCATGAGAGCCGAGGCCCAGTGTTTGGAGATGAGGAAGGGGCGGGTCTGTCGGGGGGAGGTCGTTTTTTTGTTTTTGTTTTTTATTTTTGGTTTAATGGAGAGGAGGGAAGAGAAGAGGAAAGCGAGTCAGAATAACAACCAAAAAAAAAAAAAGGTTTCGAGATCTCTGAAAAGAGTTCAACTCACAGGGTTACTGATATCCGCATTCTTCAAGATCGCCTGACACATCACGATCTGCCTCGTACTCAACGGCGCCTGCTCTCCATCCACAAGGGCCTTGAGCGTCGCCATGAACTCATCATGCACCGACATGTCGGTCGTCAATATGCTCTGCACGAGCACCTTGCGACAGTGCGCGCCGTGTACGGGGTCGTCGAGCAGCGCGCCGAGGCCGTGCAGACGCATGACTTTGAGGAGGAGTTGACAGTGCATCTGTTCGAGCGCGGAGCTGTGGTAGATTAGGGAGAGTGGTGCTTGGGCGTTTTTCTGTGCGTCGGTTGGTTTGGTGATGTGGATGGAGAGAGAGAGGAAACGAGAAAAATCAAATCAGAATCACACCTTCACAAAGAACAACCCAGAGATGCGAAAACGATCTCTCTCTGGAAAAAAGAAAAAAACAACTCACCATAAAATGATTATTAAACCCCGGATGTCCGACATCATGCCCAATCGCCGCCACATAAAGCATGAACAGCTCTCTCAGCCCCAGGGTGCCAATTAAGGTATCCGTGTTCGGTCTTTTCTTCGGCGTCCATTTCCTATCCTCCGGTTCGAAGAGCAACGTGATGGGCGGCACGATCCCCGCTGATCTGAGGTACGACTGTGTCGCTTGGAGGACGTCCAATGCGTGTTCGAAGTTGTGGTACGTGTTTTCGTACCGATAGATCCGTCGTAGGTGATGTACGAATGCCGTGATTTGCTCTGTGTAAATTGAATTGAATTTTTGATAATCAAAATTTTGTTTGGTGGGTTTTTTTTAGAGTTTTTTTTAATGAGCAGATGCTAGTTTGACTTTTGAAGAAGAGCAGGGACGTACGCATGGACACTGGGATAGTCTCTTCCATACCCTCGATTCGGAATAAAGCTTGAAAGAGGATAAGCGTACACGCTATCAGCTCCTCTTCTTCTAGGAGGTGAGGTTCAAAGTTCCAGCGACTGAGGGACCAGATCAGTCTTGTCCGGGTAGATTCTGTGGTTTCTGGAGGGGTGCTACGAGGGAATAATGATTATGGTGCCTTCGTTGGAGTGGTTATAGAGTTATCACTCACGATTCCAGAGTATTATCAATGACCGAATTCTGGGTTTCGGTGTACATATCGCTCAAAAGTTCCGCGAACATCGTCCTGGCAGAAAAACACAGCAAGTGAGCAGGGAGAGCAGACAGATAAGAGCAGGAATGCGGAGATACGGATGATGGCAACGAAGAAGAAAAAAAAGGATGGTTTTGACCCACGGAGGATGTACGATAAGAAGTTTGAAAAAAAGTGGGAGGGCAGGGGATTGTTGTTGTTATGGAAAGAGAGGGAGAGAGCGAGGGAAACAAGGAGGGAAAAACTCACTGGATATCGCCAGGTTCGCCCCCCATCCAACCTTGACCTTGAGCACCAAACGTGCCGGTTTCGCCGCTGCCATTGAGGGACTCTCTCGCCCATGAGTCCCTGCCCGAAGCCGAAGCGGCGTCTGTGAGGTCGATAGTGTGTGCAGCAGCACTGGCAGCGAGAGCGAGGTGGAGGCCACCGACATCGGCGCTGCGGCGGCGCCAGTCGCGAGGGTAGCGGTGGAGAGGAAAAGGGGCGTTCTGGGCAGTACTGGATGAGGGTGCAACAGCGGGACCTGGTAGAGCAGCAGCAGGAGCTGTGGATGATGGTGGCAGCTCTAGACTGATGATGGTACGGCACATCGGATGGATTGGATTGGATGTCGGTGGTTCCGTGGATCGTGGATAGAGTTTTTATAAAATGGTTAGGAGGGGCTGTGGGGTTTCAAGCAGTGCACGGGCGGAAGAGTCTCCGGCTCTGTGCTCGGAATGGTGTTAGAAAGTGAGCTAGTGGGTGGTGGAAGCGAAGAGGGGCAGTGGTAGGATAAGATGGCTCGAAAAGGAGAGCTGGGAAAATGCTCGATGATGAGAACCTGAACAACTTTTCAGACGCTCTTGAGTGGCCTGCCCGTGCGACCAATAACCACCACAGGACCCCAGAACCACCGATGAATTCCCGCCATGTTCTCCCTCAACTCCTCCATCGCCATGGCAAAATACTCTTTTCGCGTCCACTTGACCAAATTCACTACATATATGATATAACATCCTCATTGATACTTAAAACATCCGTTTTGGCCCCATAACAAAAGTACGCTAAACCGAGACTAGTCCCAGATCTTCCAACTGTAAGCTGTGAAGCTCACCATGGTCCATTTCGTTCAACGAGTGATGCAAGGAAACAAAAAAGCTCCAAAAAAGCGTCACCTGAGCGATTCGAACACTCGCGGGCAAAGCCCAACCGCTTATCAGGACTATATGTTATAGCAGGCGATCCCGTTAACCACTCCGGCAAAGTGACTTGTTGAGCTGCTCTTCCCACCTGTCATTGTGTAGTGGACCGTCTATCTATCTCGCCATAGTATGTCATTTTGATGAAACCGCTCTCGGCTGAACTACATACGGACAACTTGGGATGCTATTTAAATATATTTAAATGAACATTTCTGTCCTTATTGACGCCGTCTGACTGACCCGTCGCCCTCGCACTCCAAAAATACCGATCCCTGCTAGCTTCTCTGAGCGAAAAACATGGCGATGAATCGTCGAAGGGACAATGCAGTGACAGGGGGCTTCCACTTACGCGATATGGAGATGATTGAATCTCCGAAAAGCTACTATGTCATTTCACGTGCGACGTTCCGTTCTTTTCCTCCGTCATGATCAGGCTCGCCCGCTCACAGATCCACAGATTCTCACAAAAGACGGGGACAGTGCACACAACACAACGGTTCTTTCCACATGCAACCCTGGAAAACGCTTAAAATGGGGCCCAACAATTGACTGACACTGTAACCAACATGAACTTCGAAGTTTGAACGTCCAACAGGATCTCTCAACCTTCAACTGAAGTGACAAGTGCAACGGAACTTTTGGCACCGTCCACACAACCCTGTGATATCTACGTCTGCAATTCTCGCAGCTCACAAAGAACGGACAATATCCGGTGTTTCTATTCTTGCTTCCTTACACTGACTGAGTAAGTATTCTCATACATATTCGCATTAGAGTTTTCGCTCGGTGGGCAGTGCACATCCCTGCTGTTCGGCTTACCATCGCGCGGAGAGATGGGGTAGGTAGATGGGTGGAATGTTTATTTCTATCTCGCTGCTACCACTCCAAGCCGCGAAAAAACCTCGGTGCACACTGCGCCATGTCCCAGGAGTCCGGAGGCCCGGCGTCTCGCTTCTCGCTGCTCGCACTCGATGACAGATATGAGAACAGTGGATCCCTCGCAGGCTGGCACACACTCACCTGTACATACATGCATGCTTTACTAAGACTCTCCTCCATTCGCCTCCGAGTCGCCTGTCCATCGGGCCTCAACATCACTGGAACTCTCATTCTATTTCACACTCCATACGATATGATGTCTACTAGAGCCTAGAGGAATGTTCGAAATGAACTACTCGAGGTTCTATTTTCCTGTGGCACTTTCCCGCTCCCATTTCCTTCCAGCTTCGTCGTCTCGATATTATTGTCAATCAAGTATATGACAGGGATCTCCGTCTCATAATATCAAGAGATTTGATTCACGGAATCACAGCTGGTGCCAGTGTTGGGCTCAACACCGTTGACGTTTCAATTTGTGCAAGGTATTACAATGCTGCACCGTCGTCAGGGGCCCGAATATTACTTTAAGATATTCAATCAATTGATCCACGATATAACTAAGTGCAAATGGCTCATGGGGCGGGAACTCCGAAGTGAAACGATTAAGATAGCCAACTTTCTGTTTATTCTAGTCCTTCAATTATATGAAACCCACGATCGCAGTGGGCAAGTTCAGTGCTAGTAGCGACTTGGAGTATGAACAAGAGCTTGGGTGCAGTACAGTTGCTTTACCTGTTTATGTTTTTGGGTCTGGAGGTCCACTGTGCCCGTATCTAGTCGAAATAAGGAGAGACAGTCTCCAAATCATGCGGGATCGCATCGTCGAGCTGAGGGTGGAAAGCACTATGCGCCATTTCGGCAGTGGGAATTCATTGACGACCATACGTTGCCTACTAGTACGACCGAAGAAAATTCATTATCTATAGCTCACATCAGACTCGTCTGAGAATTCCACTATTTCGCCGTCACTCAAGGCTCCCAGCTTGACTCATCAATGCATAATTCCAACATAATTCACAAAAATCACTTCTTCTTCCGAGTCCGAGGTCTTTCTCAGCACTTTTTCTCAACTAGTTATGCACCGACGAAATCGGAGTTGTTCTCTGATGCAGATACAGTATGTACCGTACACCCTGGAGCAGTGGGCAACACAAAGAATGGATGTATGTAGCCTACCCACGCCATACGCCATATTTGTAAGCGAAGCAGAGATCTGCGCATAGCGTTTATGTCTTGTCTTTTAAGCGCCCACAACTTAAAGCTTGGAGGCGATCAAGGGAACATTCCGAAATGTTTGTTTTCTTTTTGATGCGCCGCAGAGACAAAATTCAGAATTTGGGATTCCGTTCGATTTTAATGAGATATTATTGTGATTGGTGGACGAGTACCAGGTCCAAGTCCATTTGAGATGAGAATTAGATCGATCACTGGCGGTTGGATGCTGGTTTTTTGTCTTTGTTAGTTAAGCTGATATCGATTGGGTGCGTATTTTTTCCTTTGAAACGTCCAGGTCTATGTAGTACATTTAATCTGTATGTTTTTGTCCATCAACGTTCTACGGGAATTGAGGGTGCCGGTGAGCATGCAATGATGCAGCTGCCACTGGCAGTGGTTCGTTTGACCTCCTTGCCAGATGCTGGCAGTCTGAATGTCCGGCATAAAAGCTAAGACTTGGCATCAAAGAATCTTCTAATTCTTCAGCGATTGACATGTCCCGGACGTCGCAGGCGCAGCAGCACATTGGATTCCTTGTACAGTACTTACTGCTGTGGAATGAGTTATCACTTCATCAATCTCCGTGGACCGTTACTGGCATCCTGTTTTTGTTAGCCGACGAGGTGCCGAGACGATCAGTCTCGGAAGTCGTCGGGCCGGATTCGACTTGGCACAAAAACTCGTTGACTTCAAATAAATTATTTGATCAGACTCGGACGTCTCAACTTCATGAAGTATCTGTACGCCTTTGATGGTATGAATGGATGTTATATATGGGAGGATTGAAATGATCATCTTTCTCAAATCTTTGTTCGATTGACGGTTTCAATTTAGATACCAGTTCAGTCACCGCGAACTGACCGTCCTGTACACGAGGATTGGCGACTAGAAGGTCTCTCTGATCAGATCTGCACGCTGTATAAGCGTTCTGAGTAACCAAAACGTCTCCTCTCAAGAATCCACCAGTCCTTCGGCTGCGCTCTTTCCCCAGGCTCCAGCTCCAGCTCTCATCCATTGACAGTATATCCTGGATCTATTTTTAGCTTTCGCTGGCACAAAGAGCGGTACCCTGGATGGATGGATGCGATCCGTAATCTGGAGGTCTCTGGATCTTGACCGGCTTTCTGATGATTCTCTGGACCTCAAAGAAAAAAGGAAGTGCTTCTCTGACCTCTTCGTTCGGATTCTGAACTTCTCCTTGGTTGACATCAAAATTCGAAATTTCGTTGATTTCGGACTGACGCTCGAGCCCCTCAGGATGGTGTCACTGGTGTGTGGTTGTGGTCATGCAAATATAGGGGTTAATTAGACCAAGTTGAATCAAAACGCGTGTATCTCGCTGGGTGAGGTCGCCCAGGTAGACAGACGTCTGTACGTGATTATCTATCTGACGAAAGATATCCGCTTTCGGATGAAAGGATGGGTTCCTGGTCCAAGTTCCTCCGTTCAGTTTGCCATTTTGTACCCTTGAACGACCTCCGGTACAAGTAAATTCAATCAGAGTTCAGAGCGCGTCTTCGATAGGTGGGAACTACTACCGGCCCAATCCTCAGGCCTCAGGATGAAAGGTTTGTACAGAGCTTTTATTCTTTTTTTTTGCTCAGACGATCTCAAATAACGTACCGCCTCAGCCTCAACTCCGACTTTGGACCGAAAAAGTGCTCTTCCCTATCGATAGTGATGCCAAACGGCACAGGGGCGAGTGTTACTGTATGTAAGTAGTGTAATTACTTATCCCGAATCTGCGTTAATTTAGTTTAATCTTTATTCTCTCGTCATTATCGTTTAAACTCCAATCAGACATCAAAAACCGGCACTTTCTTTTGTCGTTGCGTTCAAATTGAGGTGAGGGTCGGACGATGTTGAACCAAAATCTAAACCCCTTCTGGTGGATCCCTTTGAGAAACGGGTGGAGGTTGCATGCGACACACCCTTGAACGCGCGATTTTTTTGGGATGGGTTTCAAGGTCGATCTGGAGTATAGAAACGGGCATATTAATCGAGAACCCAGCCTCGCCTTGAGAGGGTACTTATCCGTATTTTTGTTATCATGTATCTCTCTCAAGTCCCGCTGTTTGTTTGTTCGCCGAGTCCAAACTTCTTCCATGTACTGGTGCATCCATTGTAAAAGCTGCGATGGTGTTCTGGACGCGATATGCATGTCGCTAGTCCTTCAAAGGCCTTTGAAATATCGGGAAGACAGTGATTCATTTCAAGTTGGACACGAGACGGGGCTCTGACTTGTCCAGCTTGTCTCTCGTGTCCCGGGGAGAAATGGGTCCGGCGTCTCGTTGGGTGCCAGTGGTTATCACTGTCAATGCTGTGAGTCAAAAATGGGCATCCTCATGACTTGACAATGGGGCTTTTAAGACCTTTGATTTGTTAGCAAAGACTACGGTAGATTCAATGTATCGGAGATTGTCCCAACAGCCGGAGCTCCAGGCTGGGGAAACGGAAAACATGGTGTTGTTATTCTCCCATGTCATTAATATTATACTACGGTAGTACTGCCACTAGAGACGGCATTATACACGTGTACGGAATCAAAGTATAGACTTTTCAATGCATTATAGTCAGACAATAACGATATCTTGGGCAAATTTTGGTTTTCTTTACGACGCTTTCTCGTTTGGAGATTCAGGCCATATCAACTCGCAGTTTCGAATTGATGGTTATCGAAGTACTCTCAGGCGTTCTGACGGAGTTTTTTTCACATTCTCAACACGAGGCAATGGTAGAACGTTCTTTGCCATATAGACGATGAACATATATCGGTACGCTATGGATATCATGTTCAAATAGGACCGAGCTTCCGATCCTGCTCGGTTGTAGTACTACATGATCAGTACTTTTCAATTTGTCACTGCGTCACTCAGGCTGGCAAGTGGCATCTGGACCATTTGGTGTTCTGCGTCGCTATCTAATAAGGTTTTGTCTCTTTTTAATGGTATTCTTAGATCACGGTAAACCCTGAAGTAATCAGATGATGACCTTTTGAAAAACGCAGCTATTGCGTTTTAGGGTGACTGTCAAATTGTCAAGACAAGGAGCAAGGGTGGTTGGGGAGCCTAGTCTTTGAACGACCGAGCTAGGCTTCGACAAATGAAAGTCTCAAACGTCAAAGGTCCCTGTGATGTATCACCACAGGCAGAACTATTACGCAATCACCTCCGCTGTTCTTTGTTAATTATAGTCCAACCTTACGCCTATTCTGCCAATCACTCCTTCAATAGAGTGTCCAGAGTTATGGCATTTCACCAAAAATCGTCAAAGGATGGGGTATGCATCAAGCGACAGAGGAATCAGAGGACGAATTAGCGCCCGACTTGATAATATGGGGAAATTATATTGATCTCTATTAAAGACATACTAGTACGAGGATGTAAAGTGTTCAACTTTTGCTAGATGCGGAGGCCGACTGTAGTGTTGCTGTAGTGTATAACGAGATGTGAAGGTAGCAAGAACAGAGCATTGGGACCAAAAGAGCAAATTTTGGAAAACTGGGACAACAATGGGGAGGGAACCGGATAGCAATAGCAGGAAAAGACGTCGAGAGAGAGCCCGTTGTGTGGAATAAAATAAGAGGGGCAGAGAGGATTCCATTTATGGCACCCTTTTGCCCAAGAAAAGACAACTGCGCCACAAAAGTGGTTTGATCAGCGATCGCGAATCGGACAAATTTGAAATTCCGTTACCAAATTTTTTGTCTGAGGACCATCACAAACGCTGCCGGCTTCACATAAAGCTCAGAAATGACCCTCCATGCCCCACCCCGTGCCCGGCAGTGTGCCCCGTCTCAGGGAGCGACCACCTTCTATTCGAGGCAAGGTTCATTGCTCGAGCATGTATGGCGGCGTGCGCGGAAGCGGCCGTCTGCAGAGGGGCCTATAAGAACGAGTCTCTGGATGGGCCCATTTTTCGTGATTCACTTACCTCTGGATACATATAGCCCTCGTTGCTGCCGCTGCTGGTACCACTCGGAGAACAGACGCGGCCATACGGGTCGTACTCCTGCTCCTCGTTCGGTAGATGTTGCAGCTCGGGCTTGGGCCAGGTCTCAAGACGATTGACCTTGCGCATATACGAAGTAGATCCGGGGTGATTTTGGACATCATCAACGACATGGGTGGATCCTACGACAGGAACTGCATATGAAGGCACGTGGTTCTGCTGGAGTTGTCGCTCATGATGATTTGGAACATATTGACTAGATATATGCGCGTTGTTGTCCGTCTGATGAGTCGGAAAGGATACATCTGAGTGTGTCTGGGGTTGGCCGTACGATAGATTGTGGGAGTGCGTGTGCGAGAAGCTTTGAGAATGTCCGTGGCTTATTGGATGGTTGAGCTGATTTTTCCGCAGGTAAGGGTGTGAAGTTGCTGTCATAAAGAGCTATCAACACTGGGATCTATGTAGGTTTGTTTGGAAGAAATAAGAAAACTCACTCGTATGAAGCTTCGGGAACCTCATTGAACCTTGGACATAAGGCATCCCCGAAGACGATGTCGGTCTAGACAAGGGGAAGCGGTTCTCCTCTCCCATATATTGTTCGCCTACAACATCCCAAGCGGACGCCGACGTTGGTCTTTCATCATGGTGACGTGGCTCGTAGAACTCGTGAACCTGTGTTTGCTGAGCGTCCGGACTGTCGTAGAACGGTGTATGGACTGAACGTGTGGTCGTGCTGCTTGTAGTATCGACCTCCGACCTGCTGCCATAGTCCCCATTTCTCAACGAATCGTTTTCCAGGTCGTTCTCGTAGTCTCGCTCTTGCGTACGACGATCGGTGCTCTGATCTCTCCCCTGATGCTGTGATCCGAGGTCGCTGCCTATGTCATCGGGATGGAGTTCGAAGCTGGGCGAAAAGCTGCGTAGCCTCAGCTCATCTGCTGCTTGGATCCTCAGATTCTCTACTGGCAGGTCGACGTCTTCCTTTCCGATGGTGACGGTTGGAGATATCTCTTCGCCTTCGACCTCGAGCCCTTCGATATCCAGCTGAAACTCCAAAATCACGGGCTCTTCCTCCAAAGGCCCAGCCTCTCCGCACCATGACGCTTGTACCTTTCCATCACATCCAAGACCGCTTTGTCCATCAAAGCCTTCGCCTCCCCCAACGCTCAAGCTATGCATCGCAAATGGATTGAGCCTGAACACACCCATCATGCCCCTCATCTCTTTGCTCGCCTGCGTGGCGCGAAGAGGCACCTCTGTCGGAGGCGCAGCGGACCGGCCAGTCTTGTAAGACGATCGAGCCGATGCAGAATGCCCCATCATATCATCTGGCATGTCCGCAAATGAGGGCTGCTCCATTATGAAGCAACCATCTGGGTCATCAGGTTCGATTTTCACGGATGTTTGCGCAGATATATTGGACGTTGTCGAGGCAGGTAATGAGGGATAACGCGTTGCTGCTTCGATGTATGCAGAGGAACCGCTGGGGCTACCGTCTCTGCAGGACGGAAGATATTGTAGGCGTTCTTGTGAAGGTCCACGGCTTTCCCAGTTCGTCCCGGATTCGTAGTCAGATACGGACGTGGGCGATGACGGAGATGCGTCGCGATTGTCTTTGAATCCGTACAAGGGCAAAAAGGAGGGCAACTGGGGAGGGGGGGAGGGTTCCATGTTGGTTCTTTGCGCTGAGGTTGGGTAGTCCTGAACCAGCAATGATTGCCCTGATGATGCGTACTGGACTGGGCGCGCATTGCCAATGAACGATTGGGAATCCTGGGCGAAACGAGAGACATCACCGCCGTGGTTCACAGAAGGAACGGTCTCCGTGACGTCTGGATAGGGTACGCCCAAGCTGGCTGGAGGAGAGGGGCATGAAGACGAGGCATAGGAGATGTCGAAGTTGGAGGGCTGCGGCAAAGAATGATGCTCGGCATAAAATGGCGGCCAGGTCTGGCCTTGAACTTGATGGGGAGCTCCTTGGGTGGAGGTAAATGGCATCGGCACGACGCTGGTCCCATCTGCGCTGTTGGCTGGGGCGGACCTGTGATAATAGGCCGTGGCCAAAGGATAGCGGTCAGGCAGAGCGTTTGAGTATTGGGACATGAGGACAGTCAAAATTTAGAACGGGGATCAGGAAAGGGAAAAGGATATCATGAAAGGCGGAGGCGGAGAGGATGGATTTAAGAGAAGAAAGAGCATTTGGTTTGGATTGGATGTCGACGGACGAACGTCTGGAGGTTTCTCCAAAATCGAGGGTTGGCTTGCGATGGCATGGCAGGTGAACGTTTGTCTCTCTCACCGAGGATCATCGAGCTTCATCTCTCCCTAGATCTGCGATCCCTTCTGTGCCTTGTTGATTGCAGGACCAAGATTTATTTAGTCTACTATTACAAAATCCTGGTCCATTTGCGACTGAACACACGGGGCCATCCCTCGCTCCCCTACCTTCCTGTTACTCCTCTATATGGCAATCCTTCCAAGAGGGATCCACAACATAATGCCACTCCGTGACCGTTTCAATCTCAGCGAGCCCACCTGTTGGTTCGGCTCTCTTCGGCATCGTGGAAGGGTCACCCCGATATGCGATCCAGAGGGCTCAATGACCACCAATCTCGTGAGCTGCATGCGACTATTTTATGCATCAGATTCGTTAAAGCTCCGAATCGCTGGCTCATCCTTTTGTGTTTAGGTTTTAGCAGAGAATATTTTATCGGTTGTCACCAAATTTCGCGTTTAAGCGCGCGATCGACGCTATTGCATTACGCTTTTTTATTTTCTTCCCAGCGTTCGAGTTCTCTCCGTGCGATCTAGTATGTCACTGCAGAGGAAACACGTCTCCCTCGGTTCAAGGTATGCTCGATCCTGATGGATATTTTGACCTTCATTTGCTCTTTCTAGGGGCCAAAATAACTCTCTGAAGCGGAAGGATCTCTGGTTGTTAATTTGAAGACAATTACTTTGTGATGGTACGTGATAGCAACGATGCACTGGCTTCTTGGGATTCGAAGGTGAGCGAGTCCTGTTCAACCGGGCTTGATCGTCGCAACCTTTGCTCGCGCATGTTCAGTCGACAAGCCGTGTGGCCAGTGTGTCGGATCGCAAATGACTGGAATCCCAATCCTTCCATGGGGACAACGACTTCTGGCGACAGGATGCAAACTTCGTCTTCATTGTTTAACCGTCACGATGTATCACAGTCTTATTGGGGTGATAGCTCGCTCACAGGCGAAGGTATAAGCCTTATGACCCATAGGCTCGGCTATGTCGACGCGACATGCACTGGATCCGCCTGGGTGAGCGATTTGATCCCAAGTTTTGAAATCCCCGTCGAACATTAACCAATATGATCCCCATTGTGCTTAGGCTATTTTACCTGAATCCACGCTATTTGTATTTACTCCAACCCTTATCCTTGATGACCAGAATGACATTTTACATCTCCATGTTCCAGTGCTCGTTGATCGCGACTTGTCATGGAGCTGGTCTCAACCTGAAGACACCCGGATTCTATCTAAATGAAAGGTTGTCGTTGGATACACTTTGTGTCGAACGCTGTCCAACGGAAAGGTCCGGATTGGATAAAATCGTGAATACAGGTGAACACCGCTGCAGGTGAGTCAGTTCTATTTGACCCCATCAACCACGGGCTTCCGGTTGATCTCACCGGACGGAAGTTCAGGCTGACGACTACACATCTTCTGGATGTTCTAGTCGTTAGCTGTAGGCCCCCATAGCGTCTACCTTTGGAGTGAAATCCATTGTTAATTAGTGAGTGTTGCGCCCGCTCAATATTATCTCCGTAACTCAATCTCGAGTGCCACTGTCAGGAGGCCCTAGGACACCCAAACGTTCATTCGCCATGCTAAGTCTCCTCTCGTTTCTTGCCAGAGCGACCAGATTTCTTACGCCAAATTGACTGTTACCTCAAACAAACTCAAAACCTGGAATTTGGAGAGCATTTCCTCGCGGAGATCAACTATATTGCACCATTTTTAGACCTCAATATGACTACTCATATTACTCAAGAGGTGCGTTCAGATATGGGATGGCAGTGCCAGCAATACGTCGCATTGGTGCTAATATTCTTGGTTTCGTTTTAGATGAAAGTCAGGATGACTTTGACCATATTTTCACTGTTTACCGGATATCGTCGTATCTGAGTCGATGATCGACAGATAGGACATATTTAGATATAATCTCCGAGATGAAGGGAGTTGCCCTACTAACGCATTGACAACATGTGTTCTGACTTGTTTGCGATAGTAAAAGGGGCTTATCGATGGGGGTCATTCGAATAATACAGTTTAATGAAGCGGGGAACTTGTTCAGACTATTTGTCCTTCTTTCGACATATGTATCCGTTATTTGTCTTGCTGTATGCTTTCCATGCTCTTGATCTGGTATTCTAACGCCGACGCCGCACGTTCCGACCTTTACGCTACTAGTACAGACGGTGTATTACGACAAATTGCGCGAGCGAAATCTAGCGTGGGCTTTGTAGTAAGGCACGTCTTGAAAGACCGGTTCAAATTCCACTCAAACATCGCAGATCAAGAGTCTAGGGCTTTTTTGCTGCACGACTTTAAAGCTTGTTTCGCTTGCATTTGTATTCAGCTTAATTGACCGGAGAGGTTGAAAGGTCTTCTATATAGAAAGCCTTGAAGAGAGGGAGAAAACACCTAGTTGACTTGGTTCTAAACCCCCATTGAAGCCTCACAGAGCCGCGTGTGTGTTAGATAGACTTCTTTGGGTGTCGAGCTAGTAATTGGTCATGTACTATGAACTCGTTGGCCACTGAAACGAGATAATTAGAACACACATAAAAAATAAGCATTTAAGATCCCGAACAGAAGTCCTTGTATACAGAACAGTCGCTGATGGTGGAGCCTAGATGCCTTCTCCATTCGAGTCTGGATCGGTGATATACGGGTTTCCAAAAATAGGCGCTCACAAGCATCAGCAAGTTTTAGAGGAGACTTCGCGATGCTCTACATCGAGAGTTGTAATGTAAGCCTCTTAGGCCTCGAATGAAAATACATAACATGGTCTCTTACAATAACGCACAGCTCCCAGTGAATAACGAAGGAAACGGAGCTTACGAAGGTGCAAATCAAACAGACGTATATGTGGCTGTGGTGGCGTGAAATTTGAGCGCCCTAAGAGAAGCTCGTTAAAAGGTCCCCGCAAATGAAATAGCCATAACTGGGCATCATGTGGCACACATGGCAGACATGTTCTGTGAACGGCGTTCAAGTGATTGAAAGGCTAAACCGTGCCCGGCGGCAAGGACGTCTTAGAAGGGTCGACTTGTGCACGCCATCGCGGTACTAAATGACAGGCTTGAGCTTAAAGGAATGTAGAAATCGGTTGGGAATCGGTGGAGAAAAGAGAGTATATACTACCTTGACAAGTCAAAAAAAGAGAGCGCCCATTAACCCAAGATGGATGTTGTACATTCACATGAAGCGGTGAAGGGTTTCACGTATTCTTGGATGTATTAGGCTTTTTGAGTTGAGGATGATGGCTCCATTACTTTCAAGTTTGGATGGAACTATGTAACCAGTTTACATGCCATGAGAACCTTGAAATTTCTTTGTTATAATTAATTGGAGGGATAGTGAATTGTGAATCCTGAAGAACTCGCAGATTCGTGCGTCCAATGAGCCCATTGTATCGCGACACAGCGTAATAAATTGATTCCAGCCTACCGTTGGCGACTGGGGTCTAATTTTTTTTTCCGCGACGAATTGGCCGGACTCCGAAAGAAGCACCGCTGTGCGGATAATGCCATGAAATGTCTGATTACCTAACGAGCGGCAAACACTGCCCAGGTCGATACCTGTTTCGCGCAGAAATATTTATTGATAAAATGTAAATTTGCGAGATACAGGTAAAAATAATTTCCAAATATGGTGATTTTTACACTGTTCATGCCATAAACAGCCTATTATTTACATTTTTTCAATAAATATTTGCCTGTTTCTCAACCAAACAGAAAGCAGAGCCAACTCTTCCCAGAGCCGTTTAAGAGGCCGCCTCGGCGTCAACATCATTTACAT
>JAHXRV010008170.1:0-15549 GCA_019904355.1 Psilocybe tampanensis | reverse complement strand
TTTCTGCTGCTTGATCTCTCTCACTTATACACCGCCCTTGACTCGAGACCTCAAGAATCGCTTTAGAGCCAAATCTGACAAATTGCGTACAAAACCGATCGCTCCCGCTCCAACATCAGCCCGGACGCGAAAACAAGGTATCATTGTAAGGTTTTTCTTCTACCACTAAGGCTCATTCCAAGCGATTCAGAATACCAGGACGCACCAGCACTTCCCCTCCCCGAGGGCTCTGTCACGAAACCGAAGGCCCAAATGGAAGAAATGGAGGATTTCCTCGATGAACTCCTTTCTTAAAAATGTCTTCCATCATTCTTCGTTCAGCAGCATACCAGTCTATGACGGTGGAATCGCAAATCCTACTTGAAAGATGGCCGTGATTATTCTTGTGCTACCCTGTTCTCGGTCTTATGTCAACGGATGCAGAGGTATGGCTCATGGCGGCTCCCCTCCGTCCTTGGTCTTTCGTTTCAAACGTGAACAGTGAGGTGGTCAAATATAACAAGTCTCTCATGGGTTCTCAAACTTCAGGAGTTAATTTCGGGACTCAATTGAACCCATGATGCCGTGGACTATATTCTCTCTCGTCTCTGGCATTTCATTGGAAGCACGGATCCCATTGCTATGCGACAAAATCCGCACCATTGACACTAGCTCGACATAGTAGGAAGCCAAGTTCTTCCGAGTTGATACCATACACCTCTAGGTCGACTTCCTGGGACTAAGTAGATTGCTTGAAGGTGAAGCAGTGGAAGCCCTAGAAGACTTAGAAGAGGATTCCGAAACTACCCTTGATTGAGATGAGTAGAGTACGACTCCGATATTCCAGGGAAAGAACGAACATCGCGTATCGTCACCTACGTTCCGCAGAAGCATATAATCCTTGTAGAACCTCCTTTCCTGCGACTCTCGGGCGCGAGGGAGGTTAGAGATACGAATCTGGCTTGGTCATGCTACAGCGCACAGTGGATATGGACGATCATAGATGATGAGGCAATGGATATCTGGAGGTTGATTTGATGGATAGGGTGTTACAGTTACAAACAGGGAAGCAATGCGATATTTGATACAACTAACTACTTAGAGATAATATCGTAGAGTGCCGACCAGGACAAAAATGATTGGGGGGTGGTTCCTATGAACGACCGCATTTCGGAATTTCGAAAAAGAATGTTGGGTTTAAGTGTTTGGTTGGGGTCGAAAAATGGCGCGAGGAAGGTTTCGCAAAAGACAAAACAAAAAAGAAAGAAAGACAGAGTTGGTTTGTGGAATGAGAACGAAATTGGAGTTGACAAGCTGAACATAATGACTCGGAAGGTCAATACGTTGATGGTAGCAACATGAATTAAAATAACGAACCACAACGTGCAAGTCTTAACGAAGTTGAACCTCGGAAAAAAATACTCAGACTCGGAGTATACTGACTGCCATCAAATAAGGAAATCAATATCTCCATCGACTCCAGATAAAAAATAAAAAAGTGGCTTACTGGGTTATCAGGCAATTGTACACCATACCGCTGGTCGATATCGTGAATCTTCGTCGACGGGTAGACCATCGATCGTGAACTCCTCTACTTCTGATGTAGCAGAGAAGTCTGGCAGAGGGATAAAAGTATCCATTGGGATGAAAGGTCGCGAGGGTGAGGGCGCGGGAGGAGGAGAGAGATTTCTCGGCGGCTGGGGGCGGGGAAGCAAAATCAAAGGGGAATTGGAGATCCTTCCTTTGTCTCGCTTTCTTATAGTTCCCCTGGTGACCATGGCCTGAGGGACTCAGGCGAAGAACAATCCTCAGCTCCTCATTGTTGGCCAAATTCGGCGAACAAGGTGCCGCGCTCTCACACTCCGGCAAGGCCGGAGATAGCACCGGCCTCGACAGACTTTCTGGAATCTGTCCTCTTTTCTTCGCAGGAAAACCGCAGCTTTGATTCCAATTAGAATTCTGAAGAACGATGCTTGTCTTGCTCAAGATTCAGTGGCCCCACAATGGAATGGCAGAGCCTTATAGTCTTTCAGCGATAGAATGATTGATCGTTTGCCGAGATGCCGAAGGCATTATTATCTTACTTCGGCCCGTAATTTCATGTGGCCTACAACAATAAATATTATACTTATCCCTCAGTCCACTTTGTCCGCTAGCCGTGAAGGTCTTTTATCCAAGAGTAGAACAAGGTACTTTGACTTCTTTCCTCATACAAAACATAGTTCGCTGGTGAAAATTTTTCAGTTCAAATACTTATACCACTGTGATTTGACTGTGATCAATGTCACGGTTTGTGACCATTGTTGCATTGTTGCCCTAATTGGGATAATTCCAGGAACCTCGAAAGATGGAAACTGGATGGAAATCAAGGACCTCAGAGCGGAGAAAGTTGCACACAGAGAACGTTCGGAGTCGTTGATATGGCCACTCACTTTCACAATGTTCTGGGCTATGTAAATTCGAGGCCCCATTGACAATCGCTCCGAGCAAGCTCCAAGTGACTCACCGGAAGAAAGTTCCAGAGGCCGACTGTGCCATTGGTGCCAATTGGAATGCATGGTGCGCATGATAGTAGATACGATGATGCTCTCAATGTCTCAGCGAGTAGAAATTTCCAGAACTACGATGCTTCCATATTTCTTCCACAGCGACCGACATGCCGAGTCTGTGTTCAGCCATAGAACCGTTCAGCGCATATTATCCGTGTATTATCCATACAAGGGCCCTACTATCAAACTGATCGAAAGGCAGTGAAGGATAAAAGAGCTCTTGAAATTGAAGTTTGAACACACTACTTGCGCGAAAGACCTCGTATTTGATTCTGAAAACATATGAAAAACATTTCGTATTCGGATTCTTTGAAATAACTGGCTACAAGCCGAATCTATATCTATAAGTAAAAGTGCTATGATAGCGATAACGCAACGAAAACAGGGAGAACAAATAGTACGCTGGGTACGACATAGATAGCAAAAAAAAGCAACAGAGCTCAAGAGAATTAATGATTTACAGGCCAATGTGGGTCAATAGGTGACATAGATGGCGACGTTGAGGCATTAGATATTGTGTAACATGATGACAAGGGAGGGTATGTGAATGCGGCTGAAGTAGCTGTTGTAGGCGATGGTGGGTCGGCTTGTTTTTCGAGGTCGGCGTCGACGCGGACTGTACAGTCGCTCGATGAGGCGATACTGAAGGTGGTGGACAGCTTTCCAGATAGATGTTGTGGGTTTTTGCCGAGGAATACGGGCTCTGAGATAGAGAGGGTTTTTTTGGACTCTTCTGGCTTTTTCCAGCTAGATGAACGTCGAGGAGTCAGGATATGAATGTGAAAAAGTTATGAACCACGAACTAACCTGGGAAGAGAGATGACCAAGGATTTCTTGGTTTCTGACGGAGAGAATCCAAGGGGTTTGCCACATTTTCGTAAGACTTGCTTGTAATTCTTTTGCGCTTCGCCCGCGAACCCAAACAGTCCGAAGAAGATAAACGCAGAGAAAACAAAGAGCCAGCGCGTGAGCTCAACGCTGGTATGGTACGAAGGGTCACTCCGCCAAATCGCAGCGGGAACTTGGACAACACGAGAGAAATTATAATGTGTGTCTTCCCAAGATATCCATGGCGCCAATCCGACGCCTTGTGTACCAAACACGACGCTGAAAATCCCGAATGGAAGAGTGAGCATCATATCGGTGAGCGCGAGCATCATGAGGCGGATGTAGCGGCTAACGCTGAGCGTTGAGTTTGAGGACATGAGTTGACCGAATTGGAGACGACGCTTCCAGAATATGCGAAAGGTGAGAGCTGTTGGAGTTGTTAAAAAAAGTGTCGAACGGATAGGAATCAAGGCATACCAGAATACCCAAAGGAGATTGAACCAAGCAGGATAGGCCACATAAAAACAAGAAAATAGGCAGGGAGCGTGTTATATGTTGCAGGCTGTGGACCGATATCCTCCAAAATATCATAACGATGAGGTTGGACTACATAGTCTATTGGCGAAGGAATGATGAGCGGATTATAGAATCAAGGGAAGAGCAACATACGTAAAATCATTACAAGAACTGGAACACCGACAGCGATCATGAGGTCAATGAGAATTGCACGTCGTTTCTATAGGGCGGTAAGGTTAGCCAGATCCAAAGAAAAAAAAAAGGAGGAATACGAACATCGGCGCGAGAGATGGACACGTTTTGTGTAGTCGCGATCCCGTACAAGCGACGGCTTATGCAAAGTGAGGATGCAGTGATCCCCACCCCAGCACCGAGAAGAAATTTCGTGGCTTCAGAAGAAAATCGTTAAGAAAAAAAAAATGGAGCAGATCTTCGGTCGACATACAGATATCACACCATACTGGAACTTTATTTTCTAGGGAGCCGGCCCAAACGATGCTGTTGACAAACTCGACCAGGCAGGCCAGTGATGTCCATATCATGAAGGCACATGTTCCAGAGTTCCACGCTTCCAGGTGCCACGGAAGGGGGACAAGAACGACTAGGAAACCAAGGAAGGACAGGATTGGAAAGAGAGGGTAGGTTGGATCATGCGACATGTTCGTTTCGAGTAAATTCCGAGATGAAGATTATGGATAATGGATTTGAGGGGAAAGGCTCTTGCTAGCCTGAGGAGCGAGAAGATTGGAACAGTGGAATCTTTTCGCCATGGTTTTTGAAATGCTTGAGATTGCCTTCTCTTTGGCTTCCCTGAAAGACGAAAACTTCGAACAAAGGATTTCGAGGACAATGGCGGAGCTTGAAATCCAGTCATATGCAGTAAGTGTCACGTTTAGTCACAGAAAGAACAGTGGAGTGACGTCAAATGCGTGTCACAATGGACTGATGCTGGGAAAATATCAGAAACTTTCGTTCATTGTTCACTCAACATGGTTCTGAAGGGATAGCCGCGCACAAAGGGGAGAAAGGTCCTTCATATAATGGCCTCCCATGGCTTTGGAGTCCTCTCCCAATATCGATATCGAATCGGCCCATCCTGCTTGCGTCCACCCCGATGACTGACATCACTTACCCTCTGTTCCCCATTGTCGCTTTCTTGGGTTTCGTTCTCCCTCTCATCCCCCTACGTTGGCATTTGCAGGGGCTTAACTCGGGGACCTGCTTTTTCATTTTTTGGTCATCATTGGCTTCATTGAACTTATTCATCAATTCAATTGTCTGGGCCAACCATGCCCTCAATCTTGCGCCTGCTTGGTGCGAAATATGTATGTTTTTGGTCCTTTCTGCCATTGCAATGCATTTTTGTCTAACCAAATCCCTGAAGCAATTCGGATCATGCTAGGAGCCTCCGTCGGGCTACCAGCGTCCTCATTGTGCATAAACAAGCGCTTGTATCATATATCAAGTGTGCGTACCGCGTCACTGACTTTGGCTGAGGTGAGTGCGGTTTTTGTTGATCAATCCACCTTCGCTTATCCACATTTCCTCGAAGAAACGACGTGCATTCTTGATTGACTCTGTCATATGTTTCCTTCTTCCTCTCGTTTACGTCGCGCTTCGTGAGTAAATGAACGTCCTCTACGGTTATGCTTGATTCTCATGGCCATGATAGAGTATGTTGTTCAAGGTCATCGCTTCAATCTCTTTGAGGAAATAGGCTGCTACCCTGCCATATACAACACGCTACTAACGTTCTTTATAAATGAAATGTGGCCTTTGCTCATTGGTCTGATCTCACTGGTGTATTGCTGTACGAACTTTTTTCTTGTCGACCGCATAATTACAGCTAACGCGCCTCCAGTTCTCTCCCTTCATTCTTTTGCGCGACGCCGTCTTGAATTCGGGCAAATTCTCTCGTCCAATTCTGGTCTTACACTCAACCATTACTTCCGACTCATGGGAATCGCAATGGCAGAAATTTGTACCACGACGCCGTTCGCTATCTTCTCTATATGGCTGAACATGACAGCCACTCCCCTAGGTCCCTGGAGGAGTTGGGAGGACACACATTTCAATTATTCCCGTGTTCAGCAGTTTCCTGCTGTCGTTTGGCGCCAAAGCCATCTTTTGACTCTCGCTCTGGAGTTTTCACGCTGGATTACTCCTTTTTCCTCATTTCTATTCTTCGCCTTTTTCGGATTCGCACAGGAATCGAAAAGGAATTACCGACTTGCGTGGAACTGGATGGCCCGACGACTCCACTTGTCTTCTTCCCTGTCGAAAAGTACTCATAAACAACAATTCGGGCAAGTGTTTATCCCAGTCATTCAGCTTTTCTGTTTCTGATATTGGTAACTTAGAATTAAGCTTTCTCCTTCACCCAAATCTACGACCAGTACGACTATTGGTATGGGATCCAGTCCGGATTTAGAATTGAAGCGATGTGGAAGCCACTATTCCTCGTTCTCACACACCCCAAGCGATTTTACGAACACATCTACATATTTTGACTCCCTCCCACCCACGCCGCAAAAACCCTCCAAATTGGACGAAACAAGGAGCCCCGAGCCAGATACCCCGTTGGTAGTACCTTTAGATTTCCAGAGCGTAAAATTGACCCGATCAATGACTCTGTGATGTACACAAAATGTAACAAAGGACCTTGCAAAGGACAAGCGCTGTAGTATATACCCCTAGCAGGAATATTTTTAATGAATAATTTTTGTTTTTTGACCACAATATGATTCCTAGTGTTGTGGATGCCAACAATATATTTGGCCGATTACAGTAAGTACACGCCATGACTTTGAATTGACATTATTCAACTAATGAACGCATGTGGCATCCTGCGAGAGCGAGGATAGAGTACGTAAGAATGGCCACTTGACAATCATCCTGCAATCTTGGGGCCATTCGAATGATCCACGAAGTTCATGGGGCATTCGACATTCGAGAAAGACTGCGGCCAATCTCATCCCCGCCGTTTGGCCGGAGAAATACCATTTTTGGAGCAACTACGACCAGTTTCCATTAGAAAATTGGCCTTTTGATGTCCAAAAACGGATAACAGTGGCACCCATACAGAAACAATGCGGAGTGTAAACAATCCCCGGCCCAACCCCGGCCCAGAGCCTGCATAAAAGGATTCGAAGGACAAAGCATCTCGGTATCTGCGCTACCTATGCCCCCCAGTTGAGCGATACACCCCCTCTTGTTTCATCGACTATCATTATTTATCCATCTCCAATCCGCTATCCAATCACTGACACACATGGATTCATTCGCCTCTGACTTTGAAATATTCGCGTCTTTACTCGCTCCTTCTGAGCCTGTCTCCGAAATCCCCATCCTCGGAGCAGTTGAACAAGACAGCCTTGATTCAACTGCTGATTCTGAACGCTATGGCGCTGGAACTTTTACAGCCTGGTGCACTATTGCTTAAACAACTTCACCGGTCTGTTTCTTCTTGATTTAGCTAAATACTTTTCTTATATGAGCCATAGATATGCTTCTGATTGCCCTCCACCTTCGTTCTAACGACAACAATGTAATTTATTGTAAGTCTACCCGTCCTTTGAATGACTTCGAAATTTGACCGGCCACTGTTAGACCATTCACTTCACATGTTACAGTATTGTCATCAGCTCGCTAAGGGCTGCAGGGTCTTAGAGCTATATCTTCTAAATCGTTTACCTTTCTCTATCTTCGTTCTTCTCCAACTTTCACCTATCAATTCCGATTATCGAAAGCGACCACATGCTCTAAATTCATAAGATACCTTCTATTTTTGTTGTAGTTACTAAGGAAGTTTGTTCCCATTTTATTCATATTTACATATCAAATTACTCATTTGGCGGGACGCATCTCGGCCATGAGTACTTATCTGGTCGTCATTTTTCCCGCATGTTCATAAGCGTCTCAAAGACCATTTTCGCGGTCACCCTTTGATTTTCCTTAGTTTTGGTAACTTGTAGAAAACCTTGAGAAAACTACGAGCAAAGGTTTCAGGCAAGCATTCGGGGAGTTGACCGGGCCGCATGCAAGCCGCATGCATCCCGTTTTGATCATCACCCGTGAGAAGTTTCCATTGGTTGTCCATTGGTTGAGGTGAACTTTTTGAAGATTGGATGTGCCACCCAAGACTGGGCTGCATATTATTATTCCAGTAACTGGCATGGTATCGTTCTTAATTTCCTCTGTAAATATGTGACGAACTGTGACTTTTTGCCAAAGCACTGTGACGGAACGGCACGGCCCGTGTGACGGTGACGTTATTTATATTGCCTTGGTTCTTCTGTTTTTGGTCAACAATGTCGGTAAATAGATTCACAGACTCCATTGTTCGTCAAGCGGGGCTCCAGCTTTTGTGCCACTGAGGGTATAAAAAGTCCTCAGCAACCGTACGCTTTGTTCATATTCCTCCCTCGCCTACGTTGTCATGGACCATATTCCTCTTTCTGAACCGACTGACCAGTCGTTGAATGCGCCTCTCAATCCAACCCTTGCACCAGCAATGGCAGTGTCGCTTGACTGCTTTACAGAAATCCTGTTGCCCTCTCTCGCCGATTCCTCAATACTTGGATGGGATGGGGTACCCGTCGACGAAGAACGAAATCGTGGCGGTGCCTCGACCTTCTTCTGTGTTATATCATGACCCCCGCTCAATCATCGGAATCCTAAATTGTATTTTTCTCTTTTTCTTTATTGCTATATTCAACGAACCCATCATGGTTACTTTAGATGATAAATATTGACTTCGTTCCTCTGGGTGTCGCAAATGTCTTGCCAATTTTTTCTTTATGTAAGTTACAGATCAGTTCCTTCTGTTCCACGTCGTCTCAAATACGCGTATTAAACATTTAGTCTTTATCGATATCTGTCAAACCTCTCTACGAGCTCACCTCAAAGGCGGTGTTAGGCCTCCTTTTGTCGATACTTCGCTCCATTCCACATTTTTTCGATTCGTATTCAAGCCACTTTCTGTGTTCCTTTATAGTTTACCTCTAAAGGCGGTGTTAGGCCTCCTTTGGAGATACATTACCCTTTCCCTACCGATGTAGTAACTTATGGCACTTCCTGTGCTCTTTTCGTTCAGTATATTCCCCTATCCCAACCGTATGCAATTTATTTTGTTTGAATCAATGCATTGTACCAACATTTGTCAACATTGTACTTCGGTTTACCAAGTCGTAGATAAACTTTCCGAAATTCTTTTTGGCGGAGTAAGTGAGAATTTCGAAGTGAAAGTGGAAGCAGAAATTAAGGATCGAGAAACTGTCAAGGCCTTGTAACACCTACCTTGCAGTTATATATGCCAGCCACCGAAATTACTTGCGCTACCTTTGCCATAAGTAGGCCAAAGAGGTTGTGAGTCGTACTACGGCCTACCATCTCCATACCTGGCGCGTTGGTATCAGATTTCGAAACTCTGAGAAAGTGAAGAAAAACACAAGCATGTCGACTCATTGAAAACAAAGTGTCTTATATAAATAAATCCGTTTATTTAAATATACAATATATGTGATACCATGTTTATATCGTGAAGCGCGAGCTACGGGAAGAGTCAGGCATGAAGGACGGTTGGAAAAGATCCATTTTGGGTATTTCGATTTCTGGGAGGGTTTCATCGATTGAGAGTGTTGACGATGAGTACGAGGTCGAATGGAACGAATAACGCTTCGTGGTAGGTGTGCTTGAGGTCGGCGAGCCGGGCGAGGAGGTTGTTCGCGAAGTGTTTTGCAAGGCTATAACGTGCTTTTTGTGACTGTGAAAGACATCAAATATTGTCAGAGGACGATGTAGTTTAAAGCAAGGATAAAAGAACGGACTTCGCCAACTGTTGAGTGCAGAGCGGCGTGGTGCGGAAGCGACTCGCAATTGATACGTAGACACGACGATAGTTCTTCTGAGCCTCATCTGCAAAACCAAAGAACGCGAAGAACATCACGGCACAAAAGACCAGGGACCACCGATTGAATTCAAGGATTGAAGTGAAAAGACGGCTGGAGCGCCATATTTGGGCAGGATAGACGTCGATAGTGAACCAATCGAAGTGTATGTCGGACCAACTTTTCCAAGGGTAAATAGGAGTTGCCACAGCGTTTAAATAGACGCCGTAAGTTGATAACGGGAGTGTAAAGATTATTTCCGATGTGGCAAGGCACATCAAACGAAAATATCGATTCACAGTCAGGGAAGAATTTGATGATAGAATTTGCCCAAATTGTGCCCTTCTGGACATAAAAGCCTTCAACGTTAAAGCTAGAGACCGAGGTCAGATACATTGGAGGCAACCCGAGTTAAATGACAGTCTACTCACTGCAGTAAGTCGCAGATACAAGACTGATCACAATGGGCCACACAAAAGACAAAGGGTAAGCCGCAGGAGTGTTGACCGTGGTTGGAAGACAGCCAATATCTTCCCAAATATCGTAACGATGGCCTTGAACAACGAATTCTGAAAAATCAAGGCTATGGTCAGTAGAAACGATTTTGCGGTAAGACAAATGAGACATACGGAGTGCCATCTGCAAGGCGGGTATTCCGAGACCGATCAGTAGGTCAATTAATACAGCCCGGCGTTTCTTTGGATTCGTAATGAGTGCATAGGGTAAAACGTTTACACCACAGAAAGCTCACAGAAGCGTATGTTATGGTGGCTATCTGGCAGGTAGCAATGTTGTATAACCGTCGATTGATGCATAGTGACGCAGCGGGAATGGCTACTGATATTCCGACTGTGAGACGTGTCGCTGCAACGAACGTTAACTCGATGAATACAACGCTCGAATGAACAGTTCTCTCACAAATATCGCACCACACTGGCGCCCGGTCGACCACATTGCCATTCCAGACGATAGCATTGATAGATTGATTGAGACACCCGACTGCCGTCCAAATTATGAAGAGACAGGTTCCGGAGTTCAAGGCCTCCAGGTGCCATGGGAGAGGAATGAGGACGAAGAATGTGCTGAGGAATCCGAAGACCGGAAAAACTGGGTATGTTGGGTCCATGACGCCGGGATGTATAATTGTGAATAGAATGGACGAGGTCCCAAAATCGTTTGAGGGTGGCCCACTTGGGCAACCCACCACTTTGTATGAACTTTCATGGCTACAACAATGCGGAGGACGAACAATGGGCGGATTGATCTTTGTTCGAAATTTTGGGAACAAGGTATGCCACGTGGGTGCTTATTAAAGCTCCGACAGGGCCTCCGTGAACGGCCCGCCTGAGAAATATCCCACAGGCCAAGCTGAGTTTCAAATTGCATTGTTCGCCCAGTTTATCAAATTTGGCGCGAGGATATAAAAACCGACAAAGAAAGCGATTATCTCCAATCTTTGCTGCAACCCTCTTCGCAAATCCCCCTCTTAGCAACAGCTCGCTTTCTCTCGCTGCCTTCGGCATCTACCCTCATCCGGCGTTACCAACCCCTTATACCACGCAATGGATACCTTTTTTGACCTACTCGCCGTCTGCTCATTTCCTACGCAGGAAGACACATCGTCAACTGAATCAACAATTCCCTCTCCTGAGTTCTCAATACTCGACGAATCATCTGTCCTCGTCGACACCGATCGCCAACAAGGTTATACTTTTGGTGGATACTGTGTTATCTCATGACAGTCCATGGGCTGTTGGTGAGTCCTTGCCTGTTAACCCCAGATGAAGAGCTGACATCGAACGTGCAGTGATCCCCTTTTTTATTCAATAAATTAAAGTCTCTGTTTCCTCTCAAGCCACACTCCTTATGCCTCATCTCTGAAACCACTGTGATCGCCACAGGATGGCTCATGTATGTCTCGTTTTCAATGTCGCATCTCTGCCACTTAACTGATCTGTTTCTTCCTAGACGACTCGTTCATTTCCCTTCTGTTTCTTTGCTCAACATCATTTATCATCTCGTCTGCCTTCGTTTAGTCGATGGCATTTTGTTCTCTTCCTCGCCCTCTTTTAGTTGAGGGTATTTTCTGTTTTCACATCATCTCCCGCCCTGGTCTCATCAAGGGTATATTTTCGTTCGCATTTACTCCCGCCCTCGTTTAGTCGAGGGTATTGTGTTCCGGTTGCCAACTCTTTCCTTCGCTCATCTCATTTCCGATGACCAATTGTAAATAACCACACGCTCAATACTCAGTACTTAGTGAAATCTTTCAAATGTCGAAACTTGCATTTAAAATCTCTCATTTGTTGCATCTATCGTCATAGGAGCTCGCGACAGAGCAACCTTGGGACTGAGAATTGAGTCACCGTATACAAGCCATCAAAACCTGGGAACTGGGCCCTAGTGAGCGGAACGGTGAAGGCGCATTGTGTCCAACCATTGTTCAATTGCATCAGCCACAGCTGCCAAAAGGGGAAGTGTGGCATTGGGTGCCGAGTTGCCGAGTCTTACAAGATTTTCCTTTTACTTTCCTCACAGACTCAGGACAATGTACGCGTTTTCATTTATGGTGTTTGTATAACAGTACCTATTCCAAACATAAAGGCAGATTGAGATATTTGTCCTCTGTATGTTTATCCGCAGCTCTATCCTTTGTTTCCAGTTCACAATGCGGACTTTGAAGTTATATTTGCATCTGTTGTGGTTGCATGTGAGTTTGTACTTCGATGCAAATACATTGCATCGGAATTCAGCCAAAATCCAGTAACACTGGTAAAACATAATTTTGAAAAAAGATACTAGGTGAACTTCAACGTTTAGTTAGATGTGACACACGAGAAATGATTTAAAGCATCGCATGGAGTTATAGCCTCAGACTAGAGCCCTCAGAACGGCCTACTAAGGCCGAATATGGGACCTAGTCTCCTCTCATAGAGATCTCAATACTGACAATCAGGTGGGACAAATTGCATTTAAGGATGGCCAATGACTAGGACTGATGACCCGGAGTTCAGCAGTGGAATTTTCTCTCTGGATCTCTTCCGCCTCGATGACAAAGTGTCCTCACTTCCTCGTTTTGTCCATATATGGGAGCACGGCCATGTCATTTGAGTCGAGTACATTCTTGAGAATTCTGCAGAGAACCGTGCCGTCTTAATTACAGATTCAAATTGGGACGTGATGGCGTGCCCGTGAACGTTTGAACAGTGAAGCTTTGAAGAATGGGCCGGGATAGCTACATACGTTCTGGAAACATCTACTCCAGTCCACTGAGACATTCTTCACGAGATTCTGGAAGCTACAGTATCGCCGGGGCGTGTACAACGTCCAGAACATTGAGCTCAAGGCCTCACTCATTGTTCTCTCAATCTATTCAACGTTTGCTATCTCCGTCTGATAAATTTAGAAGTCCCAAAGTATATATGAGCAACGCAGGTGCAAAATTAAAGTCTCCCCCGACGAGTTCGAGTCCTCACATTCCTGCAGCCACCCACTTGCGCTCCCCCTTCCAGCCACTCCACTAAACTTTCGTCCTCCGTTCCCTAGCGTTCAATGGACGCATTCAAGACTTTCAGCTTTGACCTTTTCACAACAACCAGCATGGATCAGATCCCAGAGAATAAAGCTCCATGTTTGTCTGAATGCCAGACAAACTCAGAGTTGGCAGACCTCGCTTCCATTGAGGAAATGCTGTTGGTAGACGCCGACAGACGAGTCGGCTTTGCCGGTTTTTGTGTCATCGCATGACCGCACAATGCCTTGGGGACCCGAAGTATAGGCTTCCTAGTCTCTCTCTGTTGTAGGTCTTCCCAATAGTTTGTATGCATCCTCTCTTGCCATTCCCTTGAATCTTTTACTGACCGCCACAGCTTCGATACAGTGTTTTGCCTCCGCCGCGATATAACCACACCAACATCACCTTCTCCCCTCAAGCTTCAAGTCGTACAGGGTGCTTGCAATTCTTGGATATTTATTCCTATCATTATTCGTCTCGCTTTCACCTTGCTTTCTCTGTTATCGTATTTGTTTTCGACACGCTCTCCGGAACGCATCAGCCGCTGCGACACAACCTCCATGCGGGACACTGTACCCTCGAGCCATCAGGCCAACACGATCAGTTTACCGCGACAACTCCTTCCAAAGTCACACCTTAGACTCCAATCCAATCTCGCAATACATTATGCAACATCCCCGCGACGTCGCGCAATAGGCAACGCGTCGTGGGTCACGGTTTTGCCATCGTTCCTCTCCCCACTCATTTCTGCGTGTACCTCCCTTCTATGAATCGTTCATCTTCTCCCTCTGCCGCTGAGCCACCCCATTTCTAAGGCCATCGTTATTCATCTTCCCTTCGTTCCTGCGAGTTGTTCGGTCCAATAGGGATTCGACCTCTCGTTCTAAATTTATAAAGCGCGATAAGTCGCTGCTTTGTTCGATTTCCAAATCTCACTAGCACGAGTACAAATACAAGTACGTCGTCCAATAAACGTGTTTGCTATCACTACGATCGTTCGAATTTCGTGGCTTTGTGTATGAAATTCGGTGTTGACCCAGCAGAAGCGCATATTAAGATCATAAAGTCTGAACGGTTCAGAGGACTCCCGCAGTCAAGTCAGAAATGTCCAATCAATAATCACACGAGGAGAGATGTTTGAATGCTTTTTATATTTCCGTGTAAAACTCTTTCTAACGAGAGTATTTGTCTATCCGCTATGTACAAGTATTTGATAATTTGAATGAACTTGTATCTGACAAAAAAAAAGCAAAAACAAATCAAGGAATCGCAAACGAAATATCCTAATGCTACAGTGGGTGGTGTTGAATTATACTATGCTACAGTGTGTGAAGTAATCTGAACCAAGAACGAGTAGGGTGGTGAATAGAAGATAGAAGATAAATCAAGGATCACGAGAAGAAACAGATCAGACGATCTCTGGTGTATGAGCTTTTGGTGATGATTCGTCGACGGGCGACGACGGTGAAGGAGAGGAGATGATCGAACTCGAGCGGGTGAGCGCGGGTTCGGGGATAGTGAGTGATGAGACGGATGACGATCCGGCGGATGAAGGAGAGGAAGAGTATTGGGGTGGGCTGTAATCTGCGAGTGTGCCTCCGACGTCGGAGAGGGTGAGACCGTCGTAGGAAAGTGTGTTCGAGAAGACCTCCTGTTTCTCGTTGATCGACTTCTTCTCGTCGAAGTGCCCGCTGACGTCGCGGATAGAGAGCGAGGCGTCGGTGAAGGAGTCGAGAGAGTCGTGGCGACGCAGGAATTCCTGGTGAACCATGCAAGGAGGAACGGGGCGAACCTTTCCGGACTTGGACTTTGTCTTCGAGCCAGTGGAGGATGTGAATCCAGTGGAGCTGGTGCCGGTGCTGTGGGTGGTGATACCAACACGCTTGGCAACCGACTGGAGGGCAGATCGGTAGTTCTTGCGCGCCTCGTCAGCGAAGCCGAAGAAAGCGAAGAAGACGACGGCGCAGACGATGACGAGCCAGCGGGTGAGTTCGATGGCGGATTGCATAACGGGGTGCGAGCGCCAGATCATAGCTGGGATTTGATCAACACGGGAGAATCCCCAGTGAGTATCGGCCCAGCTGATCCAAGGGCTGATGGAGTGGTGGCTGGAGTTGAGGTAAAGGGCGTAAGAGCCGATGGGGACCGTGCAAAGAACTTCAACTCCAGCGAGGCACATGAGGCGAACATATCGACTTGAAGTCAGGTTGCTGTATCCGGAGAGCAGGTCATTGAATTGAGCGCGGCTCCTGTTGAAGTGGATGATGCTTCGAAT
>JAHXRV010008160.1:0-100082 GCA_019904355.1 Psilocybe tampanensis | reverse complement strand
AAGAACAACAAGGTGTGATGTCATCCAGCATTGACTGGAATATTCTCCATCGATCGAGACCTTGATGTGAAACTAGAACCTACTCAAAGCCTCTTCCTCTGTCTGGGCGCCTTTCTCGTCCTGCTATATAACGACTCCCTCTTCAACGACTCTCTCATATCTCTATACCATTATCCCTCATAATCATGTCCAGTAATATGGAATTTACCGACAAAACACAACAGACCTTGTCTGAAGCCGTTCAGCTCGCCAAAGACTACGCTAACGCCCAGGGTATGTTTCATTCTTGATCACCAGTACACAACTTTCTAACATATCCATCTCTTCAGTCTACCCTGCCCACTTAGCTTTTGTACTGCTCAATGAGACTGGCTCGGAATCGACCATGCCTGGCGCTCCACAACCTTCAGGTGGAGGCGCTCCTCTTTTCTCATCCGTAGTCTCGAGAGCAGGAGGCGATCCAGTACGTCATACCTCAGATATATTCCCTGTGTATATGGCTCAACCTTTGTCCTTTACAGTCAAATGTCAGACGAAGTGTCCAGAAACTCATCGTCCGCCTACCAACTCAAAGCCCTCCGCCAGAGGAGACTACCTTGTCTGGTGCCTCCATGAAAGTCCTCCGCGAGGCCCATTCCCTTCAGAAGACCATGCATGATTCATACATCGCCCAAGACCATGTCCTCCTTGCTCTTATCCAGGATCCATCAATCGCCACTGTTCTGAAAGAGAATAGCCTAACAGAAGCGACCATCAAGACAGCCATCGAGCAAATTCGCGGTAATCGACGTGTTGAATCCAAGACCGCTGAACAGGGCTTCGATGCTCTCCAGAAGTACGCTGTTGATCTTACTGCTTTGGCTGAAGAAGGAAAGATCGATCCTGTTATTGGCCGTGACAATGAAATCCGACGTGCCATCCGTATCCTCTGCCGAAGGTATGTCCGATACATCCCATATCCCCTTTTCTATCAAGCATGTTTGCTGACGAAACCATAGGACGAAGAACAACCCCGTTCTCATCGGAGAACCTGGTGTTGGAAAAACAGCCATTGCGGAAGGTCTCGCTCAACGAATCGTCAAACGAGATGTTCCCGCCAGTCTCATCGCCAGACTGTACTCTCTCGATATGGGTGCTCTCATGGCTGGTGCCAAGTACAAGGGAGAATACGAAGAGCGAATAAAATCCGTCCTCAACGAAGTCGAGAAGGCCTCAGAAGACGGTGGTCCAGGAATCATTCTCTTCATCGATGAGCTCCACCTCATCATGGCCGGAAGAGGAGCTGAAGGCGGAGGTATGGATGCAGGCAACCTTTTCAAGCCTCTTCTAGCTCGCGGCAAACTACGATGCATCGGTGCAACTACACTATCCGAATACCGCAAATACATCGAAACCGATCCCGCTCTGGAACGTCGATTCGCTCAAGTCATCGTAAACGAACCATCTGTACCAGAAACAATCAGTATCTTACGTGGTATTCGGGAGAAATACGAAGTTCATCATGGTGTTCGCATCCTTGACGGTGCACTGATCACTGCCGCGACATTGGCCCACCGTTATCTTACCTCAAGACGGCTTCCGGATTCTGCAATTGATTTAGTGGATGAAGCTTGCGCCAGGTATGTCTGCCATTCTTCCTCATGATTTGTGGTATCTAAAACATGATCATTCTAGCGTGCGCGTTACTCGCGAAACGGAACCAGAAGCTATCGATAAGTTGCAACGCCGAAAACTCGAGCTAGAGGTCGAGATCCATGCTCTCGAACGCGAGAAAGACGCTGCCAGCAAAGAGCGATTACATTTAGCTCGTAAAGCGATCGCCGATGTCGAGGAACAACTCCAGCCACTCAAGGCAGCCTACGATAACGAGAAGAAGCGTGGGGACGAAATCAATCAAGTCAGACGGAAGATGGACGAACTCAAGGCCAAGGTCGAGGATGCCGAACGACGGTACGTCGTCTTCTAATAATCTAAACGATCATCTTTGCTGATATGTCACGCGCCTTTTAGCTATGACCTTGCCACTGCCTCTGATCTTCGATACTATGCAATGCCAGATCTCCAAGCTCGCCTAGAGAAACTAGAGGCCAAGAAAGCTGCGGAGGATGCTGCATCTGCTGGAGGAGGTGCAGATACAGTCACCCCAGAACAGATTGCGGAGATTGTCGCGAAGTGGACGAACATTCCTGTCACCCGTCTCGTTACAACAGAGAGGGAGAAGCTGCTGAGAATGGAGAAGGTTCTTAGCGAAAGCGTGGTGGGTCAGCAGGATGCGGTGAAGGCTGTTGCCAATGCAATAAGGCTATCACGCAGCGGTCTTTCTAACCCAAATCGACCCATCGCCAGTTTCCTTATGGCAGGTCCTTCTGGCACAGGCAAAACACTCATGGCTAAAACAGTATGTCGTCTCTTCATTTGAATGTATTCAGTAGATCAAACTCTAACCAATTTTGTCCTAGCTCGCGACTGTGCTTTTTGACTCTCCGGATACCATGATTCGTATCGATGCTTCCGAATATTCGGAGAAACATTCCATTTCCAGGCTCATTGGTTCTCCTCCTGGCTACGTTGGCCATGATGCCGGAGGCCAGCTGACAGAGTACATTCGACGAAAACCGTATTCCATCATTCTCATCGACGAAATTGAAAAGGCGTGCCGCGAATTCGTCACGTTGTTCCTCCAGGTTTTGGACGATGGCCGATTGACGGACGGTCAAGGTCGTATTGTCGATATGCGAAACACCGTCATCATGATGACGTCCAATTTGGGAGCAGCATACCTTCATGATATGGGTCAGGGAGCGGTGGACTCCAAAACGAAGACGCTCGTCATGGGCGCGATTCAAGCCCACTTCCCTCCGGAATTCATCAATCGTATTGATGAAATTGTCATCTTCGTGCGTGTTTATTTCATTTTTCCGATCTGCTATGAGGTTCTCATACAATTTCTTTACAGCGTGCGCTCTCCCAGAAGGATATTCTCAAAATCGTCGACATCCGTCTCAAAGAGGTTAACGATCGTCTCGCAGACCGCAAGATTAGCCTGGACCTCGACCCAGATAGCAAGAATTACCTCATGTCTATCGGTTATTCGCCAGCATACGGTGCTCGACCACTTAATCGCGCCATTCAAAGCGAGCTGTTAAACCCTCTATCAGTCCTAATCCTGTCCGGCCAGGTGTTAGATGGAGAAGTCGTCCGTGTGCGGTTCGACGGTCCCCATAACCGTCTCAACATCCTGCCCAATCACGAGGGAACTGGTGTTCAGATGGACATCGACGACATGGATTCGGAAGATGACATTGAAGTGGAAGAGATGGACTAAATCGGCTGAAACCGGAATTTTCATATCCACGAACGAAGTTGTAAAATGTGTATTAACAATCTGGAGATCGAACTCATATGTACTGTTTAGCATTAGCATTGGGATATAGTGTATTATTAGAGTCTGTAAACAAATTTTTTTTGTTTCTTTTGACTTCTGTGAAGACTTGAGCGTTGACTGAAACCAAAAATGATCTGAGTGTTTCCATATAAGGCAATGGACCCAACTTTGGTGTGGTTGGGCTTCTGTGAAGTGTTTGTCTTCCTACCAATTCATACACCATGCTCGGCCGTCGCGCACTCCCTCGTCTCAACGATGCGTTGAAGACACTTACAAGGAACGCCTCCACATCCACCTCCACCACCTCCGTCAAGGCCAACGACGCAGCTATTGCCAAGAAGCTGACATCCGAACCCGTTACGCTCCAGCAATCTCCCAACTACCCCTCCACTTGGTCAACGAGTCAGGCTCCTCGTCCAGGACCAGGCTCTGGGCCCCGATTCGAACAAACAGCTATGTCGCTCCAACCTAATCCCCTCAGCGCGATGCAACTCATCGCCGAAGAGCCTATACGTCTTGTGAAGGGAAGGAAAGCTGTCTGCGACGGAGGTGCGTTTTTAACAGGGTTTCCTCCCCGTTTTCTTCCTTCACCTTCTACATCCACCCTCTTGCCCTTCCACACACCACGTTTTATCCTTCGTCTTGTCCGTTTGCTCCAAAGAACAAAAAAAAAATTTGACTGACGTGCGTTTCATTTATCGGAAATTAGGAGGAGGTCCCTTGGGTCACCCCAAAGTTTACATCAACTTGGTGAGTAGAGTACGAGAACACGGATATCGACCATCGGCGTTTACTTCATAACTCTTTCTTCCGTAATTATAAAAAATATAACACGCTTACATCTGCCCAACAGGACCAGCCTGGCCCTCGCCCATGTGGGTAAGTACAAGCCTATTGTTTCCTGGTTATTTCGATGACGGTGACTAAATGCATCCCTCTATGCCCGATCTTTCTCTCTAAAGATATTGGTGCGTTTTGAACTTCTTCTTCCACCCCATTCTGCCATGGGAGGCTATCCAAATTCCATGCTGATTCACTTCATTTCACTTTTTCACCACAGCGGTATCCGATTCGAGCAAGACCCTCATCATCACCATTGATAGATAGACCTACGCATACCGCTGTCATCCAAAACAATAGAAATGTATGAAGAACTATCGCTTATTCTGCTTCGTTTCTCGAGTGCCAGAGCATTATTAAATCTCGGCAAGGTCTCAACTCCCTTCAAACGGTGCGATTCGGATGGTTTCTTTTTGGTTTGAATTATCCAACCCCCCGAGGCTTGTTGTTGCCTCTACAAGCCGGGAGGCATAAAAATACATATGATCTGTCTACTATGCGTAGCTTCCGGCAATGGATAGCAACTAGCGAAGAATAAGTATAGTACGAGGTGGCAATATAACAGATTAAGAGCGAAAACAGGTAGTACCAAAGGGTTCAATTATGTGTATGCCGCTGATACAACCTCCTGGGTAAAGTGTAATAAACGAATGGCTGATGCGCTTGATGGAAATGCGATCGGAGGTGAGTGAAGAGTCAATGAATGTGACCAACCAGAGACGAACGAAAGACCAAAGATGAGGAAAAGATAGGAATACCAAGGGGAATGTCAGAAGAACGAAGAACGAAGCGAAAAGAAAATCAAGTGAGTGTGCGTGTCTATCAGAAAGATTATATATCTTCTGGTGTTGTGAAGACCATGGGCGACAGTGGTGGATATTCCCCTCCAGCGACGGCATCCAATTGGGAGAAGGGAGGCAGAGCGTTAAGTGGGTGAAGTCGATCATCACCAATTGGTGGGGGTAATGGCGGTGGGGGTAGTGGAGGCTGGGTGGAGTCATCAGGGACCAGAACATCTGTACTGTCCCATTTGTAACTCACCACTTTGAATATCGGGTTAATGGCTGACTTTGCCGACTTTGGTGTGTGTCCTGAACTCGGAGGATACCCGTAAGGACTGGCTGGCAGAGGGGGTAACGGTAGCTGTCCATTCAAATCCAAAGGGCTATGTGGGGCGCTATTATTTGGATAATAGCGGGGGGATATTGCGAGGAAGGGTGGTGACTGTGTTCGGGATAAGAGGTCTTCCTTGTGTTGGTGGATTTGACCCCAGGGTGGGGATGGTGATACTGAGGGTGACATGCTGGGTGAAAGGGACAAAAGTTGAATGGGAGGAGGCGATACGCTGCCAGATAGATGCGAAGAAAGAGAAGCTTGGGTACGGAAGTCATGAGCCAATTGACCCTCTAGTGAGAAAGAATTTGAAGAACGAGCGGAAGGGGGAAAGTCATCAAAGGATGTCCGTAGTGAGGATCGGGATGTCATTCTACTGATACCATAGAGACTTGGCCGGTTGCGCAACCGTGACGGTCCCGGGTCGCTGTCCACAGTGGCGAAAGATATGGAAGACATACGACTAACACTGTGCATATCTGAGGAAGACATGGAATGGTCGTCATCAAACTCTCGCCGGCGGGCTTTTGGAAATCGTTCTCGTTCTGATGACCCTCGGTAGTCACGATCGCGATCACGTTCCCGATCATGAGGAGAAAGAAATGCCTCCTTAGGTGGCATAGCAAATTTACCCGCGGCAGCACCGACGGTACTGGATGCTGCAGCGCCTCCGCCAGAGGTTTGCTGTCGCACAGGGCCAGAAGAGGGTTGTTTGCCTTTGGACTCCTTCAACCCCAAGCGCTGATCTGGACCACCCACCCATTCGATATGGTCAATGTTACCACCCAGCTCCTGCTGTCGTTTCATCAAGACACTACGCGCTTGTTCTCGAGCATTCTGCCTGAGCATTTCGCGCTTGGCCAACTCAGCCTCACGGAGGAGACGTTCAGCTTCCTTCTTGTTCAAGCTTTGGGCCTTCTTAGCTGTTCGATGATCCACAATCGGTTCCTTCAC
Organism: Psilocybe tampanensis; assembly: GCA_019904355.1. Lineage (NCBI taxonomy): Eukaryota > Fungi > Basidiomycota > Agaricomycetes > Agaricales > Agrocybaceae > Psilocybe > Psilocybe tampanensis. The sequence goes on along the minus strand of JAHXRV010008160.1, from coordinate 93,790 downwards.
TGGCGAAGTTTCACGCAACGATTTACTGTCTGTACTTGACGACTGGGCACGCTTGCGTGATGGGAAATTGATGGCAGGGCTCATTTCGTCGACAGGCGGAAGTGTGTTGTGATGCGATTTGTCGCCGCTAAACATACTGAAGCCCCATTTGCCATTCTTTTTCTTTGTGTTCTTCCCAAGTTTGTTGGCATGTGACGCTTGCACATGTCCGAAATCTTGGGGTTCTGGCAGGGGTTGTTGTTGAACCATGGAAGGATCCTGGGTACGTCCATTAGTAAGGGGATTGGGCTGAGGCGCTTCCTGGGGGGATACATCCATAGGATAGTCGGTCTGCTGTTCGTTGGGCCATGTACCATTGGGAGTGTGTCGGTGGTAGTCATTATGCACCACGATGGAATTCGCGGGTATGGGTAACTGAGGTTGTGGCGCAGGTATAGGGTAAGGTATACGATGGGTTGTAGAGGGATCAATAATGGGCTGAGGATGTTGTATAACGGGGACAGGATGGGGATGTGATGGAGGGATGGGCGGAGATGGAATTGGCAGTGAGGGCTGGGAGTGGGTTCCGTTGACAAAGGAAGTCGGAGGAGGAGGATTGGAAAGGGATGGTTGGAGGCCCAGAGGAAGGGGGATATGGTTGCGGGGGATTGTCTCGCACAAATAACGATGCTCGAGGCACTGCCGACTCGTTAAACGTTTCTCGGGGTCATATCTTAGAAGGTCTCGAATGCAATCAACGAGCGACCTGGGCACCGAATTGTCGAACAGGGAGTAAAAGTCTTTGGGTTCAATCTGAGTATCGCTCAGTTAGCAGACGAGGTTCACAGAAACGGAAGAGTTCGGACCTTGGGAAATTGGAAGCCTATATCCTTCGCAAGTTTATTACCCTTTAGCCATGGACCCCCACCTATCTGACTCCCATACATATCAAGCCCATACGAATCCGAAGGATCCCCTAGAATTTCACATATGCGTCCTACCTGATCAACTTGATCTGACCCTGGGAAGAGAGGACGTAGGTTGACGAGTTCGGCCATGATAGTCCCAAAAGCCCACATGTCGACGGGATTGGAATAGTCACGACTCAACAAGAGAACCTCGGGGGCACGATACCAACGAGTGGAAACATATTCAGTGTATGGAGGACTGCTTTTGGTTTCCCGAGCAAGACCGAAATCCGCAAGTTTGATTATGGTAACGACATCTTTCTCTTTTGGAGCGTTTGGTGGCGCAATGGGCGAAACGGAAGTGTAATCCAAAAGTCCAGTAGTGGTGACGAGAACGTTTTCTGGCTTCATGTCGCGATGAAAATACCCGTGTCTGTGGATGTGGTCCAAGCCGGATACGATTTGAAGGAAGATGGATGCGACAAGGCCGCCTGCTAAGGGACGACCTTTGCGGGCTTTGATGAGATGGTACAGGTTGCCCTCCATGGACTCGAACACAAAATACAACTCTTTTGTGTCTGGAAGAAGAAAAAAATCGTACAAGGGAATGACGTTTTGGTGAAATGGAATTGCGCGGAGCGACTATGGGAAAGGTGTAAAAAAGAAGAGACGATGGAGGATAAGAAATGATGGAGACGGACCTCGAGTTCCTTCAGCTTCTGACATTCATCCCAACCACCCTCCCACCTTTTCTTCATGAGCTTGACTGCCACCAAACGCTTTCCCGCCCAGTCTGGTCTCGCGCCAGCACCACACTGCATCGGTGATAAGGGAGTATTTGGGGGGAGTGTGCCATGCCAATCGCAGAGCCAAACGGTGCCGAATGAACCATCCCCCAGGACCTTGAGCGGTGTGTATGAGCGCGTTGAGCCTGGATGGGGTGATCAGAATGAGAAGGAGCAGGTGGGAGGAAAGAAGGAGACGCACTGCTCTGGGAAGAGCCAACGACGAGATGGTTGTCGTGGACGGAGACGCTGGGGATGCCGACGACGGTGATGGGGGCCTTGAGCTGAGGTCTGTGGTGGGGAAGCGGGTGGTGGGGTGGAGGATGGGGGTGAGGATGGCCGTTTGGGATGTGTTGTACATGGCCATCTTTGGGAGAAATGAGAAAGGAAAGCGAGAAAGAAAGAGAGAGAAATGAATACCTTGCATTTGGCCGTTTGTGTAGTGTCAAGGGCGATGTGGAAGGAGGATGTCAGTCGAACATAGAAATAAAGATAAGGGAAGTCGTTCGCTGGCCGAGTTGGACGTTGGAGGCAAAGGCAGAAACCGAAAAAAAGAAGACGTCCAAGTAGCACAACCGTCCAAACTCTTCTTTCCAAATTAGATCACGCCGCCAATCGCCCGGTTCAGATCTGATTATGTAATAAAATATATATTCAATTCAACTCGACTAATATGGCACCTCGTGGAATAGCTTCGACACACTCTCGCCATAGTGGCTGCGTCGAATCACCTCCCCCAGCACCTTCCCTATGTCGATGACCTCGATCTTCTTGCATCCCGCCTGGTTCGCGTTCTGCGGCAGCGTGTTCGTCACTATCAGCTTCTCCAGGCTGCTTTCGTTGATCGTCTGCAGCGCATTGCCACTCAGAATTCCGTGTGTCACAAATCCAAACACCTTCACCGCCCCCGCTTCGCTCAGGTGCGACGCTGCGAGACAGAGTGTTCCGCATGTGTCTGCCATGTCGTCCACCAGGATCGCAATTTTGTCTTTCACGTTTCCAACCAGCACCATCCGCGACACTTCGTTCGCCTTTTTTCGCTCCTTGTGGAATAATGCAAATTCAACGCCAAGGCGGTCTGCTATCGATGTCGCCCTATTGTGTCGTTAGCTTCTCGTCTCTTTCTGCCCTTTATTCCTTGTCTCACCGTTTCGCTCCTCCTGCATCCGGCGACACAATTACCACATCGTCCACATTGAAGTGTGTCCTGATGTACAGAATTGCGGAGGGTTCGGCATACAGCTGAGAATCCATTCAATTAGCATTCAGCAACCCCCATTGCAACCTGCAGATAGCATAATTCCTTACGCTGGTGGTCCGAGTTTTAATTAAAATTTAGTTCAGAGAAGCATTCGCCATGAACTCACTTGTCAACTGGAACATCAAAGAAACCCTGAATCTGAGAAGCATGGAGATCCATTGTCTAATAACCCGAAAGCGAAAGTGATCATGAGCGGTGGGCCGACACTAGCGCAGAATTCGCTCCACTCACAATAACGTGGTCACAGCCAGCTTTTTGAATCATATTCGCTACCAGTTTCGCTGTGATAGGCGCCCGGCTTTTATCTTTTTTGTCTTGACGAGCATAGGGGAAGAGAGGGATGACCGCCGTAATCCGCTTTGCGCTCGCAATTTTACAGGCATGGATCATGATACAGAGCTCCATGAGAGCCGTGTTCACCGCTCCACAGCCAGTGTTGATGATATACACATCGTCTTCACGGACAGACTCTGTGATGGTGACGTTGGTCTCTCCAATCCCACTGCGTGTTATTTCCGCCTTGGAGAGGGGCAGGCCAATGCTACATAGCATGAAGTCAATGAAGTGTGTTCAAGGACTCGGAACTAGAAAGCTGGACGGATGGGTGGGGAGGTAGGGAAGTGAGAGATACCGTCGTGCAATAATCTCGGCAAGCTCTGGATGGCTGGTCCCTAGAGGGGCGATTAGTGCAAAACACGGATAGGCGGAGTCGAACAAAGGCGTCTCGCACCTGAGAAGATCTTGATTCCACTGCCGTTCAGCATCGTAGAGACTCGGACAGCACAGACGATAGAGATGGAAAAGGGAAAAGATGGGTAGAGTGTGTGGAAAAGTGGGGACTCCTAAGATAACGGCCAACGCTCAACGTCAACTTTGCTCTGCAATGAGGTAGCAGAAGACTTGGATAAGATTTTCATGTCGCACTCCGTCACGGAACGGTTCGTGTGACCGAACTAGTTTGGACCGGTCACCCATCTGGTCATATGATTGTCAATGGACTCTGCCGGGAAGTAGCCGGCAAATCACTGATCAGAGTCGCTCTCCTTCCCCCTCGCCAATGGGACCACGGTTAAAATCCAATCCAATCCATTTGCTATGTATGTCCCGTCTTGATCTCCTTGACAAGCGCTGCTTATTTTATCTCTTTCTCTTGTTCGGAATCAACATCAAAGCCCAACGGAATCGGAGATCCAAACTCCCGTCCCACTCCATCACAGAAATGCTCTCCGAAAAATGATCATGAAGTTTGAACCAGTCCTGAACAGGTCTTTGTTCAGTGGTCCGTTTCCATTTCAGTCATTTCCTATCGCCATTCTTCCCTCGCCTGTTGAAACTGTTGGACGGGGGATTTGCCTGGATTTGCCTTTTTTCACGGATCATAAAAACACCCACCCGTATGGTGCCAACTGTAACCCTTTGTCCATCTACTGACATGAACGCGAAGAACCAACCAAGACACAACATGTAGCGAACTGTAGCGAAAAATTCGGACTCCAGGTCACAGGAGGCCGGCCACCCGCTTCCCATCGAATGAAATTCAAGCTAAAAAGGTATCACAACGCCTGTAATCCTCGGCCTCGCCACAATCTTGAAACCAAAAGATTGCCGACACAAAAAAAGCGACCGTGGCCAAGTGACCACATACACTGACTTCGGGTCCGAAACATGGCGATGTGGAACAAATTGACTGTTTGTCAGATATGGACATTATTTCGGTTTATGTATCCTTGCAGGCTTGCATCTTTACGTCCACGAAATTTTTGTTGATAAAAGATGGCAGAACCTCTATGTACATACCGCAACCTGGACCCTCCCGGACCTTGAAAGCAGGAAATATTATCCCTGTCACTGTGGCCGAATCAAAAGAGTCCTCTGGTTATCGCTCAGAGGCCTCAATAAACGGGCATTTTAGTCCATGTCATTTAACCAAATAGGACGTCCACCTCTGCGATGTATATCATTTTACAAGGGCACAAAATTTGAAAGAAAAAAAAACCCACCCAGTGTCCACAAGGTCAACAATTCGACAGCATTGTTCTCCAAATGTATTTGATGAGAAGATCGCAGAGAAAGCATACATACATACCTCTCCCCACACAAATACCCCATTCAGGCATGAAGGATGTACACAGTACATGTGCCATTCCGTGAGTAAATGGCAACTCTCCAACTTCTTTCAAGTGACTTCCTAGAACATCCACACGTCAACCTGTCACCCACGACGTTCTGAACATTATATGTGTAAGGATACAGTTGAGACGACTACATACAAGATATGCAGATAAATCTCCCATTACAAAACTTCGATAACTAGCAAAGGAGAGAATGTGGTCGGTTATTTGTGTGTTGTTTCCAACCCTCCAAAATGAAATGAGTGGTATGTAGGGATTCAGGAATAGCTTGCACAGAAAAAAAAAAAAAAACGGAAGTGAGGACTGGACAGATCTCTGTCAGACGATAGCATGCTAGAATACAAGAAACTTGTTGAGGTGGTCAAGCAGGGAAGTCTTCAAAAACAAATTATGAAAGAATAATTGAGGGTGGGTGAATCGAACAAATTGCAGCCTTGGTCGTTTTATTGATGTATGGGCGCAGGAGCGGTTTGCTGTTGAGTTGGCCTGCCGTTAAGAATCGAGAGGAGGGATACAGATGTCGGATTTGGGCCATTAGGAGAAATGGTTGCCATACCCGGTGAAAGATTAGGAGGGACAGTAGAATATGGACGGCTAGCAGTTGGCATTGGTGCGGGTGGTGGAACTGTGTTCGGGTAGTTGTTGTAACCGTTCAAGGGAGCTGGAACTGGAGAAAAGTGCACAGGGTCAGGTGCATTGTAGAAATGAGAAGGATGACCAAGCAGTTGGGGTCGTTGGTGTTGTTGGTGGTGTTGTTGGTGCATGAATTGCGGTGCCATTTGGTAGTTTGGACTAATGGGACCAACACGAGAACCATTTATCGAGGCAACGAGATGGTTCTGGTTCACGCTAACACTACTGGTAGGATGATGCATCGGACCCCGGTGAAACGCTTGACTTGTCCTCGACCGCACCTGAAAAGGATCTTGATAACTGTTCATGAGGTTATCAGCAGGGTAACGGGGGTGAAAACCAGCTGCGCTTGCTGGAGGACCTGGGGGGAACGAATACAACCCGATTGGTTCACGACTTGGAATGGCCTGAGTGGGGGGCACTGAGGTCGATTGATTTGGATATACGCCTGGTATAGGTCCCCTACTAACCATTGCAGCTCTTGCAGCAATGATCGGAGCCATTCTAGCAGATTCGTCAGCAACTGACTCAAGAAGGGACAACTGCTGAAGCATTTTAGCAGATGTGGGTATCTCTTTCTGTCGAGACAGATAGGGTGATATATCGGCAGTGGATGATGCCTTTCGAGGAGATATGGGTGACGTGGGGGCGGCTGGTATCACTGGAACATTTATCGTGTTGGCGACTTGACTGACATTGTGAAGATTATTGAGTGGAGTCGACGAGTCTGCATTTTGCGAATTCGAAGTTGAGGATGCCCAGTCTTCCTGACCTGATGCTTTTGGCGCAGCGTATGGAGTCTGTTCTTGAATGGTATCTGAACGAGAGATAGGCGGGGGTGATGAATGTGATTTTTCGCTAACAGGGCCGACAGTAGGATTGTTTTCAGTCTCCTGGTCGTTGTTTTCTATCGGCCCAGTGGTTGACATGACGAGGGAAGTGAACAATCGGGCAAGCTGGGGGTTCCTTTGCACCTCCTCGAGAGTGGCTTCAGATTGTGTAGTGGGGATTGGTTGTTTCGGAACGATGCCATCGAGTGGGGAAAGAGAATCTTGCAGAGAACTGTGTTCGAGAGGGACTTCTTCTATTTTGGATTCGATGGTTAATTGAGGGGTTTTTTGCTTCCCGTTCCTGCGTGCAACATTGCGTGGTTTTCTTTGGTTGATAAACTTCTTCAGAGGCCTGATTTCCAAATTAGCACCAGTTTATAGACAAGGACGAAGATAACCACGTTATGAAAGGTGAGATGAGGTAAAACTTTCCAGGCGACCCTTTGTTTCGCTTCCAAGTAGGGAGGTCCGTGAGTTTGAACCATTCGATTTTCTGGGGAAGGGGATCAGCATACGTTGTAAATGTGGGGAAGACGTCTTACACTAATTTCTTTTCGAGTTTTGGTCTTGAATGGAAAATCTTCCGGGACACCTGGAACAACAAACAGAGCTACTTTTTGTTCCTTGATCGAGACTTCAAAAAAGTCCTCCGCCTTTATTTGGCTGGCAAGGTTGTATCCGGTTTCTTCGAGAACCTATAGGACAGTACACGGTAAGAGATGAAGAACATCGGAAAGCAAAAGCAATACCTCTCTGACGGCACAATCGCGGGGGCGTTCATCTTCATTTATTTTGCCTTTGGGAAATCCCCAGCCTGACGACGCCTTCCATCCTTTCACAAGAACGCACTTCACCAGCCATCAGTGGACCACAACACGAAAAAAGAGCTTTGTCGAAGGTACCTTGTCCATTGCGTCGTTAAGCATAATGGCTCCGCACACTGGAACCCGAGTCTTGTATTGCATGAATGTACTGAATGCCTGCTCGTGATCGTGACTCCATTGTTGTAGCAGTGGACAAGCTTTGAACATCTCCTCTGAGAATCGTTTCAAGTTGTATGAAGGGAGATTTGTGTTTTGTTCACGAATGAAATCTTCGTAGAACCAATGACTGGCAACATTGTTGTAGGTTTGTTCAGTGGTGAAAATCACAAAAGGACACTTACGCTTGTTCAACTTGAAAACACAAACGCTCTAATGATGCAAGCTCTTCATCCGGAAGGTTAAGAATAAAGCGGCTGGGTGTTTCTTGTGTCAAAATGGGATTGATCATAAGATTCTGCCCAACGGACCTTGATAAATCGTCGAGAACCTCTTCTTCTGTGGCATCTTTATAGGAGAATTGAAGCCAAGGTTCTTGAGATGAAATTTCTGGCGATGATGAGGATGACGAAGCCATGTGAAAAGGAAAAGATAATGGGAAGGACTGAAAGAAAAGACTCTCTGTTGGAGTGCTTATCGGTGGGGGAAATCAATGAAAGTTGGTACTGGTTAACGGTGGAACAGTTACACCAGAGTGAGGAGAGGTTCAAATAACGGCACTGCCTAATCAGTTCATGTGACCAAAGATTATGTAATACAGCCGTTTAAAAAACCATAAACCGCTTTCTCAAGTTTTTGGTTGTGTTTCAATGGCATCCAAAGTTACCGAAAATCCTAGTACCCTATCCAATCCACAAGTGGGCGGTCAAATCAACCCCTAAGGAAGTCCAATAGACAGTCCAGCAGGACGACCGTTCACCAGGACTACCCACCCAACAGAATCGAATCCTGGCACCACGATTTGGAACCCATTTATTGGATAACAGATTGGACACTGGCTTATCCCATGCTCCTTGCTCAACCCAGACCTTTAGCCGACCTCGATGCTTGGATGCTGCCCTTCTTCCTCCTCTTCAAGGGGCCTTCTTCCGGAAATTTGATGTGATACGAAGGGCTTTCTGTATTGACCTCAACCAGCGCAATGCAGATCATGGCAGGATTTGTCATCTTACTCCAAGATTTATTCCATCATTTATCGTTGGATTATCGTGCTTTGAAATTCTTGGACCAACCTCGTTCTCCCCAACTTTTAAGGAGGTTAGACACAAAATGTGACGATTTTTGGGACCGTGACTTTGTGTTACCTGCCATACTTGGAGCTGAATCAACTACTAACCATAGGTCTCAGCTTAACCTTGTCTTCAATCATCATGTCGAAACTCAATCCCTCTCGCTCTTACACCCAAACCTTGTCTCGTGGCGTGGCGTTGAACAACGAAGCTCTCGTGGCGGAAAGAACTGGTGACCTGACTGGCGCAGAACGTTTGCACCTGGAAGCGATTGCCCTCAAAGAAAGCATCCTCGGGAACGAAGACCCCACCACTGCCCTCTCCTACAATGCATTAGGAGAACTTTACCTCAAGATGAATAAATTGGATGAGGCAGAACGGTATCTTTCCAAAGCCGTTCAAATTCGAAATGCCCGTGGCACCATGTTTGACGCTGCAGTTTCTCGCGAAAATATGGGGCAGCTTCAAGAAGCGCGGGGTAATCTTGGACGAGCAAAGGAATGTCGTTTAGCAGGTGCTCCTGACAAAATGGCTTGCGGATATTACCAGGTGAATAAGTACAGATCCTTTGTCCATCAAACGTATACTCAACAACTGGTCTATGATCAGTGCCCCGGCCAACTTTTTACTTTGAGTCAGCTCAAAGCATGCGGCAAATGCAAGGTATGGTTGCCAATACTCTCATGAATCCGGAGATCTCATTGGTGTGGTGTATTCAGTCCGTCTATTATTGTTCCTCTGGATGTCAGGTAGCTTTCAGACAACCAGCACCGATATTTTGGCATTGATCAAGAACATGTTTTTTACAGAAGAATGATTGGAATACTCGCCACAAAGCTTTTTGCAAAGTAGCGGCTTGAAGGTTCCTCGAGCTGTCGTTTCCTTTTTACCCAGACTTTTTACCCAGAAGGTATCTTTCGTTTTGTACATCATATCAGCACCAGCCACCAGGAGGTAGTCATATCGTTCAATACTTTCAAAAATGTAAATTACTACTACAGAGAATATTACAAATAAAATGGACAGATATCACGAAAGGCTGCAAGAACACCTTATTTGAATCCCATACGCCGTGCGTATGCTGACTCCTCCTGCTTCGTTAGACGGTCAGCACCCGTCCAATTTGCAGAGCTCGTCCGAGCGCGGAAACGACTGGTCCGTGACTTGAATATTTCTTCCATCTTGAGAGGCCGAACGGCTCCAAATATATCATCAGGATTAATGCTCTTTTGGTTCTCGAGCGCTTGTCGCAATTCTGGGGATTGTGCCCATTCCGGTGGGTCAAATGTACGGGCACGATCCTCGTCTTCAGAATCAGAATATTCGCTGTTAATGTCTGGAAGTTCGATATTTTCGGTCGGGATTGGTGGTGGTGTAGGTTTCGCAGCTTCGATCTGGGCTTTAGCGCGAGCGGACATCAATGATTGAACCAACTGAGATGGCTGGGAAATTTCATCGTCAAAAGTGGCTTGCTGACTAGCATGTTCTTTAGCTTTCGAACTCTCGGCCTCCAAATTGGAGGAAGAGCCAGCAGCTGCTAAAGAGCCGAAAGCAAAAGATGAATTGAGGGTAGAAGCCTGCTTAAGGGAAGACTTCAGGTGGGATTTTCCAAATAGTATGCTTGGCGTTGGTTTTTTCAATTCTGGCTTCTTCTCGGGTTCAATCTTCCGTTTCTTCTGGGCCTCCTCGTCCTGTAAACCATGTCAATAAACCGATCATTGAGAAAGTCTGTATAGCCGACCTTTTTGCCAGCAGGAAGTTTCAACGCTCTCTTCTCAGTATTTCCTTCTCTTTCTTTCTTCCGTCGCTCAGCTTCGTCCTTCATTTTGCGTTCTTCCTCCTGTGCGCGGGCCCTTTCTTCCTCGGCCTTTCTTTGAAGGGCCTGTTGGCGTCGGCTTTCCATCTCCTTGAGGCGCGCAGCCTTCTTATCGGCCTCCTCTTGTTGCTAGAAAGAAAGACAAATGGATTAGGTGTCTAACAAAACAAAGTAGTTGAACAACTACCTTCTTAGCAGCGACAGCGGCTTTCTGTAGGACTAGCTTGACCTCTGATTGCTTTTTATTTGTGCCCAATGCGTTGCTTAACAACTTCGAAGCTTGATTAAGGAATCCTCCGTGCGATTGTTGGGATTGAGAAGAATCGAACGAGGCCATTGACATTTGGCTCTGAGGTCTTGCCGATTTAAGCTATCGAGATCAAGAATCAGCCCCGATAGATTCCTGATAGGTTAACTATACACATACCTCTACATCAACACTTGCAGCCTTGGGTGCTTTGAGGACCATATCCTCGAGTTCAGCCTCAGGATTCCCGAGATCTGCTTGATCGTCAATCATATTGTCGGCATCATCATCGAAGGCACCTGGGATTGGATTGCGCTTAGGAGAGCCAGCCCAATTGAAAGGTTCATCCCCTGTAGAAGAAGACTTGGTCACAGGCCCAGTATCACCTCGCTGACTTTGAGTCGGTAATGTGCTCCATGTCATGCTGTCTTCTTTAGACCCTCCGAAGGTCCATTGCACACCAGCAGCTAACTTTTCGTCCACTGGCCAGCTGTCATCTTCATCGCATATCTGAGTTTCCGGTAAAGGTTGGGTTTGAGTAAAACCAGAGGTGTAGTCGGTGTCTTGAGTTTGTGGCATCCATGCAGGCTCGTCGTCATCGTGATCAAATATCTGGTCAGACTGTACACTTTCAAGCGTCGACTGAGCGGTGAGAGGTCCAGCAGTATTTAAAAGGGGAGGAGATAGACGAGAATATGTTTTATAAGCTTGGGCGCTATCAATGCTGCGAGGGGGTGGATTGAAAACACTCGTTTGTGTTGATGCCGGCGTGATAGCCTTAGAGGGGACTTGTGGAGGTGGCGCGAAAACTGGAGGTGGTTTGTTGAAAACAGGAACTATCGAAGGATGGACGCTGTGGACGTGGGGTGGAGGTGAATTTGGAGGTGTTGTCGATGTACTATGCCTGGAACCGGAAGAAGCTGTGGTAAAGTTCGGTACCATCGGCTTGAACTGGAATGGCTTCTCTGGAGCTTTATGTTTTTCCTTAACACGTCCCTCAGACGGGAACAAGTCAGAAATACTCAAACGTGTGTTCTTCTGAGACGAAGATGATTCCGCGCCTGGTTGAGGTTCCCTACGCTCTCCCTCTGGAGCCTTTGGAGCTACCGGGTTGAAAGTACCCATTGCCATCGTCAATTCATCCTCTTTCCGGTCTCGTTCGGCGACTCTTGCTTCAGCTGCTGCCCGAGCCTCCGCTAAGGCGGTTGCAGCTTCCCCACCAAGGCTTTTGTTCAAAGTCTTCGCGTTGGCCCGAATTCCAAATCCTTCCACCGTTTTCTTCAAACGGTCCAAAACCCCTTCTTGCACAGAATCGCCCATCGATGGTTTCATTTCCTTCATGGGCTGCGTTATTGAATTCGAATGGTTCTCGTGGGCCGTCCCCATGTGAATATCCTTCGATTTGCGAGGAGCAACACCATCCTCCGTAAATTTTGCCACCTTGGTCAAGCGTTCTTCTTCCTCCTGATCTAACTCAAGTGGATCAATGGCAAGCCTGTCGGAGCTCTTTCTTTTGACGCCATGGGGCGTTGTGCTTGGCAAGCCACTGCTAAAGAAGTTGACAGAAGGTACGTGTTTTTTGCTGGTTGTTTCCAGAGCTTTGACTTCTCGAGCCTTCATCAACCACGACGTCCGTTTGCCGCTGATGGCAGCACCTGGGGTGGCTGCTCCTTGCATGACAAGCGATGGGTCACGAGACGGCTTCATCGACTTTCGCAAGGGCATAGGTTCTGGAAGAGCTGGGAAGGACAGAGGAATGTGACGGTCGTTGGATTTGCGGTCAACGTCTTCTGGTACTTCGAGCATTATTTGATCAATTGATTCCTTGCTCGATTCCGAAGGTAATAACATCGCCGTTACTTCAGTGATGACAGGTGACTGATAGTGTAGTTCGATGGGCTCTTCATGAACCTGAACGGTTTCCTGGGTGTCGGGAAAGATGGGCTTAGGCGACTCGAGTGGGATAGATTGGAATGTGGCTGTAGATGAACTCGACACCATACTGTTGTCGTTACGTGTTTCGGGAACCGGCGAACAATGTGGAGGGTCAGAAAGAATTTGAGCAGTAGATTGATGTACTAAATCCACTGGACCAGAAGTAGACGTGCGACTGCGTTCACAGGGCTCCTCGTCTTCGGCTATGATTGATAAATCGTTATGCTCTACTGACGCAGGTAGAAGGGAAGAGGCTCCGGTAGCTATCTGTGTGGTCGGGGGTTGCTCCAAGTCTGTAGACGCGTTGTCCGAAACAAGAATGGGGACGAGAGGAGGCCTTGCTTGCTGAGGCAGGGGTGTAGTAGCATTGTCTGATGAGTGTTCAGCAGATTTAGCGATGGGCAACGGGGCTCGCGAAGGATTTGCAGGCAGCGTGTTTTCGTTGATACCCTGATTGCAATTAGAACGGGTAGTGCGACTCGAGCATTGAAGTACACACCTCAAATGACAACGGCGTAACAACATTTCCTAACTTTGAAGACATTAGCTTTGGCTTCCTTGTAATGGCTTTCTTTCTGCCCGGGGTTTTCACCAGCTCTATAAGAGGGCTAAATCAAATCGTAAGGAGGCAAACGTCGTACGGAAGGAAAGAGAACCATACTCTTGTTTAGCTCCAGACACAATGTTGTCCAGATAGTCATCGAGAAATAGAAAACCATGAGTTTGGACTTGGTCCTTGAAGACCTGACGACCTGGATCGCTCGCCATTGTAAGGCGTATAGAGTTTGCCCAGTTGAGAAGGCCAGGGTGCGCCATGGCTGTTGTATGTAGGAGTGGAAGAACTCAACCGAGTGAACACTTGGGAATGAGGCACTTGCACTGCCACCGGGGTTTCAACCTAAGTCGCGTCAATCATGTGACCGTAGTATCACAATCGAAGCTGGAGCCAATCAATGGCAAATAAAGAACAGTGAGGAGCTAAGTATGAACTGCGCCCTTCAACCTTGACGTAAACGTTTGAACGACGACGACGACGAACGCAGACAGCCATGGTTCTCGTACTTGTCATTGGAGACTTTCATATTCCCCACCGTGCCCACGATCTTCCCGCTAAATTCAAAAAACTCCTTGTTCCCGGAAAGATTCAACAAATTCTCTGCACAGGCAATGTCTGCGACAAGGAAACCTACGAATACCTTCGCAGCATCTCTCCAGAGGTTTATGTCGCGAGAGGGGATTACGATGAAACACCCACCCCGCTATCCATCACAATTGCGCACCATCCTATAAGAATCGGTGTGATACATGGTCACCAGTCAATACCGAACGGTGATCTCGACTCCTTGAGTTCGTTAGCGAGACAGATGGATGTCGACGTCTTGATATCAGGTCATACACATATGTCAGTTTCTCCCTTCCCTTTGCGTTAATTCGTATCTGAGCCGCGTACTAGCTTCCAAGCTGTTGAATATGATAACAAGTTCTTTGTAAATCCCGGAACAGCTACAGGGGCTTGGACTGGATCACATAACGGGTGCGGTTCCAATTCCTTTTCTTTCTGTACCCAAGACTGATTTACCAACCGCAGTGATCCTATACCGTCATTTGCGCTCATGGATATTCAAGGCTCCGTCGTCGTCACTTATGTGTACCAGCTCATCGAAGGCGAAGTCCGAGTCGAAAAGATAGAGTGGAGGAAAGAGCCAGAGATAGCTCCTCCTGTATCGCGTTCGTCCGGCTTGCCTGGTATCTCGAGCCCTTCAATACCTGGAAGTCCTGGTGGTGGATCAGTCTGGTGATGGCACATATACCAATTGTAACACCGTAAGCCACGACTGTCCTGCCTCACCCAAGTCGGATTGTCATATTTACACAATTTGGCAGATTCCTTTACCCAGTTTTTCTGATCATTCGTGTCGTGTATTTAATTTGTTGTTTCACAAGGCCTGTATGCGATGGAGCTCATTTCTCAGCGTGCCGCAAGAGTACTACCGATCAACCCTCCTGTGCCCTATCTTGGAAATACGATTGCAAAATGAAGAACCTCCTGAGAGTTTTCGATGGGTTGGAAAAACTAGGACAAGAAGTTGCTCATGGTAAGTCAAATATCCTGGACATGAAGCGCCTCAAGCTAGGTACAGTACAGAAAATCACGCTTCATTATTTCGGTTTCAGTGGCCTGATAATTTTTCTTCCCTCAATCCCTCCTTCCAATTTCTGTGCGTAGCTTACTATATCCATGTCAGAACAGCTCGGAACCGGGACTGATAACTCTGACGCCATATGCCCTCCCGTTCACTTCGTTGATGTCACAAACTCCCAAAGTAGCCATGAGTTTGGTTTCTGTCAAAGGATTAAAGAAGGCTGGAGCTCCGAAAGATCTACACATCCAATGGTATAACTCGTTGGATGGACCTGACGGGCCCAAGGTGCTGAAGGAAGAAAGTTAGATGGGTAGGAAGGTGCGACGCTCGTCTCTTGAGTAGCGAGCTGGAGGGAAGACGTTGGAACAGGATTTGATCTATTTACTTTGTTGTATCCTTTCGACATCTAGGGGCAAATTGTATCCATTTCTGGCATTGCATCTTATGTCATTTGACAGGTGTAGTGGCATCCTCGCGAAGTTCTTGACACTCAGTCCCCTCTCTTTTAAGGATCTTTCTCTCTCTTGGACTTCTTTGCTCATGGGCTGACGCATCTCTGTGAGCAGGTGCTTTCATTTTCTTGTGAACAGGCCATGTTTTTCACTCCAGAACTCCTCTCCAAACGCGACAGTGGCTTTGGTCTCCTTTGGTATTTTATCTCTCCAATGAACACCGTGCACCTTCTAATATCATTTGAAAGGTTGGCCGCCACGCTGGGGTCCCGATCCTCTTTCAAAAAGCTACCAAAACGCTCTGTCCTTACTGCTGATATAACGCAGTTATGTGACCTCATTTCAGAACCGTCAGAGCCTCTAGCACTACGATTATCCAGCAACTTGATGTTCGGGGTTGTTCGGTAGGTTGTATGATTTATCACTCTTTTCCATTGTTTCATTCCCGCGACTCTTTAATTGCATGCAGTGTTTACAAAGGTCAGACTTGATTATCTACCTTCCGTGCTGACACTGCTAACGAAAGATGTTGTTTAGTCAAACAAGAAATATTGATGACAGACGTCACTAATTGTGTGGCGACATTGAAAAAAGTCGTGCAGGACCTTCGCAGTACCGGAAGGGTTGACATACAGATGGCCAACCCGACTGCCAAGTATAATTTGTTTCTCTTTTTTTGTACTCTTCGCATTCTCAATAAGATGATTCACCTTTAGGGCCTCCACTCTCACTATCGTTCCAGATCCCAGGCATGCCTATGCCCTAGATTACGATGCGTTCGTTGTTGTATGTCTACACTACTCTCATATACCCTGCATATCGTGCATTGAGATCATCTCACCCTATTTTTCTTTAGAATTGGGAAGAATATCTGGATCTCCAAGGTCCAGGCGGAGAAGAACCCACAGCAGATGACGATGATGCCGATTTTGCCCCTGGAGGGAAGAACAAGAAAACCCATGCGAAATCATCCAAAAAGGCTCTACCAGCTACAGAAGTAGTACGAAAAGAGGCGCATACACTTGACGAGCACCACGAGCATCTACTCTCCGCTTCTTTTGACCAGTCCTTCAGCAACAATCCTGGTCAAGGGGTATCTTCCTCTCAGGCTGACGGCGGGTTCGACGGAAATCTCTTTGCTTTTTCGGACGGTTTGGATATCGGAGGTGGCATTGGAGACGACCTCGCGCGCGAACTAGGATGGGCCACTTCTCCTGTCAAAAGTGTTCGAAGCGATAGGTATGAAATCGTAACTCGATAACACCCAGCTGACAATGTATTAGGAAAAGGAAAGAAACGGCTACAGTAGAAGTCGAGCAGCCTGATTTTCAATTCAACGACGCAGGAAACTTTGATATCGCAATGGACTTCGATCTGAACCTGGCGGACATGGCAATGTTTGAAGACAACGCTACTTACGGTGTGGCCAGTGAACGTGCGGAAACACCAACCCCTTTGAACAAAATACCAAAATTCATCAAGGTGAATTTTTACAGTTCTTTTAACCGTATTTCCATCTTAATTTTTTATACAGACCCCATCTCGGAAAGGTTTGTGATAATGATGCTGTCGATCTCATGTGCTTAGTCGCTGAACTGTATTTCAGAAAACATACCCAGTCTGTTATCGCGTAGAACCCCTGCAGCCAGTCCTGCGACCTCGTTCTCGCGTTTACTATTGTCACAAGACGATTTTCAACCACTCAAGGATATCACAGACCAGGAGGCAAAGAGGCAAAATAAGCAAGACCCACGTCAAAAAATCAAAAACACCAGATTGCTCTTGGATGCACGCACAGAATTGACCGATGACGAACTTAAGGTAGGTGCATTTTCAAATATATGTGCGGATGGGGTTTCTCGACGCGATGAGCGACAGATTGCTCGAGCGAAATATGTAGAGACACAAAAACGACTGAAGCGCGAGATGGCTCGAAAGAAGTACGCAAAAAACAGTGACAAAATCATCGAGGATCTCATTTGGAGTGTCCCCAAAGGGAGTACGTCCCTGGCTTGGATAAAATTATCCGGCACTTGTTTTTATGCTCCATTTTCTAGTTCAAGAGGAAGGATTACGGAACTTCTGGCAAGAAAATTTCAAGGTTCAAGTCGAAGCAAGAACGGGGGCTCTGCGCATTCACCAAGGAGGTTTGTATTTGACACTACTTCATCTTGGGCGTCCAACTTGACAACATAGTTTAAGATGACGCCGGACCTCCTGTGAAAAGACGGAGGATGGAACCCATTGCAGAAGAGCCTGAACCAGCTATTAACAACGAGGAACCTCCTCAGCAAGAGGCAGAATGGGCGATGGACTGGGCTGCAGGTAGCCTGTCTTTATTTCGCATCGAACGCATTATATCTAAAGGTATCACAGGTAACGACATGGACATGGGTATGGTCGCTGACGATGGCCACCGTCATTCTTCCGAGGTACAGTTCCAACCCGTCCCACTTGTGGAATCCCTTAACACAAAGTCATAGGAACCTGGTCAAGCTCGTCGCGTCTCTCGATCGGCTTCTGGTCTTGGTGCAAACAATCTGGCATTTGACCTGGGACCCAGAGGCTCCGGTCACGGATCCCAACGAAGTTCGCTCTTTCCATGGGATAATGCAGGCGCAAGTTCCTCGAGTGCAAATGCCGAATTCGCACAGCCAGATGTTGACCATGCTATCGAACCAGTTGATATCAGGCTACGAAGCGGTTCTATAAGCCGGCGTAATAGCCCCCTTGGAGTTCATGTTCCCAGTCGCAGAGGAAGCACTCAAGGTTCAGCGATTTTGCTCTCACCCGCGCCTGGTGGAAGGGGTTCCCAAATCTTTGGGGAAGACTTTGCGTTCGATGGTCGGTACACTGTTTTGTTTCGCTCATCACCGTGCCAATAATCTTTTCCTTTATAGTCGAGGATATGGCTGGGCATGGAACTGCCCCGGAAGAAACACAGCAGGACACACAGAAGTCAGAGCTGAACCTGATCGCTCTCGAGAGAAATTCCTTCAATTTTCTGGAGTAAATTGAAATTGACCGCATCAACGTCGTGATATCATTGAACAGATTTTTTTCTCTCTCTTCAGATACGCTAAAATGCAATATCAAACTTTACCAAACGGTCGACTTGCCTTTGACGTCGTTGTACCAAAGGCCGCCAGTACTCGT
Organism: Psilocybe tampanensis; assembly: GCA_019904355.1. Taxonomy (NCBI): domain Eukaryota; kingdom Fungi; phylum Basidiomycota; class Agaricomycetes; order Agaricales; family Agrocybaceae; genus Psilocybe; species Psilocybe tampanensis. The sequence continues at coordinate 75,462 of JAHXRV010008160.1, read as the reverse complement.
CATGTCGCAGCAGCGGGTTTTTATCATTGTCTTGGTATGTCCGAACTCCATTAAGGGGTATCCATTGAGCTCAAAATTTGGTCAATCAGTCTTAGGGACAAAGAACCTGATACGCTTGGAACAGACTGATCCTTATGGGTCGATTTTCATCGATATAGTCTGATGAAACACAGATTTTTCTGACAAAGATTGAAATCAATCAAAGATGCAGAGGTAGTATCTGTCATATCAACGTAAAAAGTGAATTGTTCCACCTGTACTAATAAATGCGCTCTATGAATTTCCGTTCGAATCGCTGTGGCTTTTCATGTTTTTGAATCGATCCTGAAAACCATTTTGAATTGGTCGGGGTAAAGCAGACTGTTTTTGTGAAATAGAATCACGAGGAACTATGTTGATACTCTTGGAAAGGCGAAAACCAGAGTTAGGTTGGGATTATGTATGAGCGGTGGTCCAGCGTTGATTAGGGAGGGTTACTTGGGTTTTTGAGATCGGAAATTGGCGCCTGGGTCCGGTTGAGCCAATAAGAGAGCAGATTCGGTCCGATAGAGACTCCGTTTTATTATCATCATCTCGTTCCACTCCTAATACTCGTTCGTTATATAACCAATACCCTTCCGTTTCTTTCATCCTGTTTCGTCTGTCGACCTTGAGACTACCGCGCTTCGCTGCGCAGATTCGACCCCATCCGTTTTCACTGAACACCCCTTTATACCACCGCCAGATGTCTTCTCGCGCAGTCGAAGCTGCAAAAGCGTACCTTGCAAGCATTGACCTCTCAAGCTATGATCCAGAACAATCAAGACTGATGGATGAGAGGTGTATCCTCGTCGACGAGCAGGATAACGCCATCGGCGCCGTTGACAAAAAGACATGTCAGTTCACATCTCTCGGTTTACTTCCATCCTCGTCCCTGTTTTCTTTTTCTTTCTCTCTTCCTCAAAAAACTGGCTGTTCAATGGGCTCATCCTCACAGGCCATCTGATGGAAAACATCAACAAGGGCCTGCTCCATAGGGCGTTCTCCGCCTTCGTCTTCCGCCCCTCCGACGGGAAGCTCCTCCTCCAACAACGCGCGACCGAGAAGATCACGTTCCCGGATATGTGGACCAACACATGCTGCTCGCACCCGCTCGACGACTTCGAGGCGGAGAAGGTGGAGAAAGACCAACTCGGCGTTCGCGTTGCCGCGTCGCGAAAATTGGAGCATGAACTCGGGATCCCGCAGAGCCAAACGCCTGTGGACCAGTTCCAGTACCTCACCCGCATCCATTACCTCGCTCCTTCCGACGGCAAGTGGGGTGAACATGAAGGTCGGTTTTCGTGTCCCTTTCGGTCCTCGTTTCATGGAAATGATTTTTTTTTTTGACTATTAATAGTTGACTATATCTTGTTCTTCACCGGTGATGTCACCGTCACTCCGAACACAAACGAAATCCGGGATCATAAATATGTTAGCAAGGAGGAGCTTCAAGCCATGTTTGAAGATCCAAGTGAGTGACTTCTCCCATGGAAAGGAAAGGAATATTAATACAAGGCATAACAGGCAACAGCTTTACCCCGTGGTTCAAGCTAATTGCCAGAGATTTCCTCTTTGGATGGTGGGATGAACTCTACAAGCGAAGGGACGCAGACGGAAGGGTAGTGGCCCAGAGTCTCGCTGGTGTTGCTGATGGATCCAAGGTCATCAAAATGGCTTGAGGGGCAGTACAAAGAAAAATTTGATCTCTAATATAAATTGTAAGAAATAGAGCTAGATGTATATATACACAATATCCAAAACAGATAGCTAACTACAACCTCTGGGTCATATAAGGGTATCATCTAGAAAATACGTTACAAACAACAGCCATGATAATCGTGAAGTTACAGAGAGAGCGCTCGATTTACTGGGGTGCGGAAGTTATGACATAAAACGGTTGTGATCTTTACGGTGTATATATTTGAATACTAGCAGTTCCCTGACATGTCGCATACCCAGTGCATTCTTTCGCCCCAAGGGTAAAGTGGCATCAAGTTGGAAGTTAAGATCGGCAAGGATTTTCAAGATTTCTATGAAGATGGTGGAAGCTTCGATGTCCGTACCTTGAGAATCTGTCAGTAAAAAAGATCAAACGAACAAAGTTATTCACGTACCTTGGCTCATCTTCCGTCGGATTTCGATTACACGAGAGTTAGAGTCTTCAACCACGTTATCAGCTACGTGATTGAACGGAAGGGCTGATCGTAAGCGGGCTCCAATAGAAAACTCGATGTCTTCAGGAGGCTTGTACATTGTGAATCTTCGGCCGTCTGAAGAAAAGAAAGCGACAAAGAAAACGACTTTAATAGGTTCGGTGACTTGAAACAACAGCCGGGGACTCTGAAATGTATCTTGAATGTTTGACCGCAGCAGACGGTGTAGTGGACGCACCGAAGTTGCAATATTGACCGCAGTTTGGAAGGAATAGCCCTGAATGTGATGTGAGATTGAAGACAGGGACGTTCAAACAAATGTTATAACCCACCCCTTCTTGGAAGACTGTAAATATCGCAACGATAAGTTTGTAAGTGCTAAATGAATTAGTCAAAACACGAAGTGAGGGCGGAAACAGATAGAAAACTTACTTGCCGACGTTTGGGCCGTTCAGATCCCAAGGTGTGTTTTTGAATTTGACGACGCAGTTATGGCCCGATACGTTTTCGGATTCGATGCCATCTGGCCAGCAAGGCCAGACCTTCTGGCGCATTTCCTCCAGCCCCATAGGCATGATGTGTTCCAGATGAAGTTCGTTATAATTATGGAAGGAGAGTAGCGTGTGATCTAAAGAGAACGAAACGCATCAGTTCGAAGACGGCACAACGAACGTAATCGAGAGCGCCCACAGGCCGGTTCTGCATGGGGACCTTCCCTGGGTCTCCCTGGGTTTGACTGGACACGGGGACGAGGAAACGGAGGAGCCTGGTTTTGTTGTTGTTGCTGGTGGTGCTGATGCTGATGCTGCTGATGGGGTTGTTGATGAAATGGATTAGAGAATTGTCTGCCAATGGATTGTTCAGCGCTTGTGAAGGCTGTCATAGTCTTTTTCATGGCAGATTTTAATGGAGCGGCTGTGTATTGAATTGATTGGCTTCGTCGTTGGCGCCGGGCCTGAGCATTGGCGCTTGAGTCGTGCTTGAGAGCATATGCATCGGCATCGAACCCATAGGGCGATGGAACTTTTGAGTTTTGAGGCGGAGGGGGAGGAGGTTGAGCCATGGGGGGACCGTAGAAGGGTGGATAGCCATTACTTGGCCCAGGACCGCCTGGAGGACCCATGTAGGGAGTTTGGGCATACATTGGCTGGCCATAGTATGGATAGTTTGCGTACGGAGGCTGCTGCATCGGGGAAGATGAGAAGTAGATGGGGGGAAAGAAAGAGAGGAAATAACACGGATCTCAGTCGGAGTCAGATTAATCTGCCGGGTTTGAGTGGCCACAAGATCAAGTGGGAGAGGCCTGCAACGTGCAAGAGAGCGAGCCGTGAGCTATTTCCTTTTCCAGCGTGCTAATTAACACAGTTCCCGACAGTTTGTCTCTGAGGATGGTGCGCAGAGAATATTGGGCGCGAAAGCGGGAGATAGGGGGATGAGAAGGACATGGGGCGATTCGTCTCAAAGGTACAATGCAAATCTTGAAATAAAAGCTGGTTTCTAAAGCAGTAAGTGCTGGTCTGGGGGGAAGCGGGCACGTGAGGACAGCTTACTCGACTTAGTTCAATAGTTGAATTCACCCCGACCCTGCCACTCCATTCTCCACTCCCGACAATGGCCACCACTTTCTTTGCATGGCTGCGCTCTCCAGCATCTCGCGAGTACTTCTTCAGTCAGTATCATCCTCCTCTTTTCTTCCTTTGTCTCATCCTTTTTTCTAGGCACTCATTTTTGGGGTCCAGTATGCAACCATTCCCCAGCTCCAGACATACATTTCCTATAACTATGCTACAGGTCGCAAACTGGGGTCTCCCCCTTGCAGCTCTCGCCGATTTGAAGAAGGATGAGGAAGTCATCTCAGGCACAATGACTTCTGCTCTTATGTGCTACTCGTGAGTCTTCTTCACGGTCGCGTGCGCTTGCCATGTTCTGAATAAATCCCCTCTTTACAGAATGGTCTTCATGCGCTTCGGTAAGCTCTTTCCGGAGTGAACATCTACCCAATCTCATTTACACGCTACCCCTCGACCAGCCTGGAAGGTTCAACCTCGAAACTATCTGCTCTTCGCCTGTCATGCAACAAACGCTACAGCACAGTCCATGCAGGAATACCGTTTCGTACAATACTGGTACAATGGTGGTCGTGACAAGAAGTTGGCTCAACAAGCTGCCCAGCCCCTTTCAGAAGGCAAGGTCACACAGGCAGTCAAGGCCGCGAAGGAGGAGTCGTCAAAATCCACCGCCTAAAAGCTTATTTGTTATACCACTAATGGGAGGATGAGGCCAATATCTTCATACTCTCTATTCTCCTAATATACAAGATACACAAAGGTCCATAGATCCAATTTCTAGAATTTCACTTCACCAAAATCCGTCATCGGCATCACCTCCGCCCTTTTTGTTCTTGCCTTTGGTCTGAGCTAGTGCCTGTCGCTCATACATTTCTGCAATCTGGAAGAAAAAACGTTCAACCTCCAGGAATTCACGAACAACAAACGTTAATTACCTGCTCCGGACCAGTCGCATCGTCGGCCGATTTATCATCTCGAATTCGGATGTACCGGGGGAAACGCAATGAAATACCACGGTCCTCAATCTGTTTCACGACGTGAATAAGCCATTCTGAAAAAGTCAAGGGATTTGAAGAGTTTTACCAATCCTTGTGCAGCGGTGTAGATGGGACTCAGACTCAAATCGGCAGTCAACACTTCCCAAACGATCTTGGGTTCAAACCAAATGTCCGGTTTAGCGCCCCCAACTTTGATATCCCCGCGAGGCTTTATCGTCTCCAATGGTTTGAGGGTGTCGTAATGAGTTTGCAAAACTTCTTCGCTGAATCCTGTTCCGATTTTGCATATCGTTTGGAACTCTTCCGAGTCACTGTCGTAGCAGGCAAGCAGGAAGGCCCCATACACGTTCGTCCGCTTGCCTTTTCCGTAATAGCCCCCTACGACAACAAGGTCGAGCGAGTCACCCACTCCAGCCAAATAATCTTTCTTAAGCTGTGATTTTTAATTAAGAATGGGCTGTGCGGAAGAAGTAAGTAATCTCACCTTCAACCAATTAACACTTCGTCTACTTGGTTCGTAGAAACTGGCATCGGTGTCCAGCATTTTGACCATGAGGCCCTCACATCCGTCTTTGACACTCTCCTCAAGGAAGGCTTGAATCTCCTCCGTTGTTTCGCTATCAGACGATTTTGCGAAGTCAAATTCTCCTGGAACGACTTTAAAATGATCTCGTAGCAGTTCACGTCGTTTGTCCAAGGGTAATTGGAGCAGTGGCTGTCATACATTGAAATCAATGCAACAATTGAAATGGATAGAAAGAAAAGTAGAGACGAACCTCGCCGTTGAGGAACAAAAGATCGAATGCGAAAAGGCACACTTGCACAGTGATATCCTCAACTTTGACGTCTTTACGCTTTCGTCGGCTCAGCTCCTGGAAGGGCATAAGCTTTCCTGTAGCGCGATCAATCGCAACCGCTTCTGCGTCGAAAACAAACGATTTCGTGTTTTCTTTGATGCACTATATATTTCGTCAGTGGCTGCTTACAGGACCGAAAAACAATCTTAGGATGCATTACTTTGGGAAGCTGGTGAACCAGATCAGGGTACTTCTTGCTCATATCTTCAGAGTTCCGACTGAACACAGCGACTGTGCCATTTTCGAGCATATGGACCTAGATAAACGACGCGAATAAGTAAAAAAATCATTCCTAGCATATCATCGACGGACCTGAGCTCGTTCTCCATCATATTTATATTCGCAAGTGAAGCGTTTGTTCTCGAATCTGTCGAGAACCTCTCCAATGGCTTTGGTCGGCTTAGCCAACATGGGCTTGAGAGGCACTCCCGGTGTGAGTTTGCATCTGTCTTTTAGGCCGTCGATGCCAACTTCAAGAAGCGCTGGTATCACTTTGTCGTAGGACGGTAGCTCGCTGTACATCACGTATATTAACAATCATCAGGAAGAGAGCGGAAAAAGAAAGTTTTACCTGTAAACTGATTTGAGAATATGTGCCGCCTCTTCCAACCGAGTCGCAAGTTGTTCTTGACTCCATTTCTTTTTGGCTGATTTGTCCAGTCAGAACTTGTCTCTCGGAGAGGAAAGCAATGAAATATCATACATGTTTCTCGCTCAGCAAGAACAGCTGCCTGTGAAAGCGCGACAAGTACTGACCGTTCGGCGTTTCCTATTCGCAACTTTCCTTCCAGACTCCGAACGATATACTTTGCTTCAAAGTCCTGACAAGCGGCCAACAGCTTTGTGATAATGGAGACTTTTTTCGCTTGTGACTGGGCAGCAGTCAGCATTTTGATAATCGCGAGAATGTAAGATATATGTACCGCGTTTCCAGATGCAAGTGCAATCTCCTTCAAGTTGGAGAAAACGAAAGGTACCGTCAAAGGCTTTGGCTTGAACAACGTCTTCTGGCTATTTTTCGAGTTCTAGAGAATCGAAATATGGTTATTAGAGTTTCAAGCCAAGGGGAACGTGCGAGTACCATTGCGACGAGTCCCAGATCTCCCTCTCTCTTGAGGTCGGCCTTGATGACGCTAACACTACGCCCTGTAGACTCTGCAATGGCCTTGATCAAAAGGCTTTCTCCGATTCCGAGTTCGATCCCAACATAATCTGGACTCAACTGGCGAGGAATGATTAATATGTTGTTAACGCATTCAATTCAAGAACACATACGCGATTGATGCAAAGGTATACTGCTTGAAGCAGAGAATTATGGTCATTCTTTCCGCTTCTTTGTATAACCAACGACAGGAAAGAGGTTAGAATCGCGTTTTTCTCCAGTCGTTTCGTCGTAGCTTCTATGAGAGAGAAGGTCTTCGAGAGTGCAGTATAGGGAACACTAGCAAATGACGTCAGACTGAAGGAACCATGTTGGCTAAAGAAGAACGCTCACGGTGACCCGACTTTCCAGCCACCTTCAATATCAACATCTTCTCGCTTTTGTAAAGCAATCTGGACACTTGAACGAGGGTAAGAAATGGTGTGAAATCTTCCGTGAAACAAAATATCGTACCTTTTCGTAGTAGCGGCTTTGTCGTTTATGAGTCCTTCCTCTTCCTCTTCTTCCTCGTCTAAGTCATCAATCTCTTCCTCTCCTTCATCGTTACTGGAAGAGTGTTCTTCGTCCTTAACGGCAATTTCAGGCTTGACGTCTGGTGCTGTCTGTGGCAACGCCTTCTTTTTCCCCTGCGCCTTTGGAGAACGTCCGGTGTGAATGGTTAATTCGTCTTTTGATTGGGGTATTGGAGAAGAGGCCTTGCTGGATCCAGGCAAGGTTGCTTCGGGTGCTACAGACAAAGTTAATAATGTTGACGTCGAGCGGGTCAAGCACACACATGACTTGGGAGGGACATCGTTTGGATCTTCATCGTCAGAGTCAATTATTCGCCGCTTCTTGAGTTTAGGAGAATCTAGATGACAATGAGGCGATGGGTTCCGGACCAGACTGTACAACATACTTGCAATAGGACCGTCCGTCTCTTTCCGTTTCGAGCTCTCAGTTGCTGACGTAGAAGCCACCGGAGAGCGCGTTTTAGCCTGCGGTTCTTCGTTTGGCCGAGCTACGTCTCCAGGAGGGTCAATAACCATCGCGTCGGAGGGCTCAGATTCCTGCTTTGACGCGACTGGTTTGGTGCTTGGCACCTTCTTCTTTCCCCACATCTCCTGAAGGTTGGCTTGTTGAGGCGGTGCGGATTTAGTCGATTTTGGCATTTCGAAAAACTTTCCTATGGAGAAGGTCAGATCAAGAGGGTTACGGGTGGTAGAATGATTGACCTAAAGTTTGCTGTCGTCCCATTTGCCTGAACGATGTTCGTGTCAGAAGCGAAACGCGTAATCCAAACATGTGTAAATAGCGCGTCGCGCTCTCCTAATATACCGCGCCACTGCTTTCGAACCTGGCTGTGACCGAGATTCTGAAATTCGGGCCAACTCTCGACATAAAAATAAAAACCATTTTGAGAGCAGAGTTGTCCAGTACATGTTATCTGTCGTTCATTATGGACAATGCTCAAACAATCAGTTGAAACCACATTCAACTGAAAGGGACAGCAGATTGGATGTTCAAAATATGGCAACAAGTACCTACATGCAGGCTCTCCAAACAACGCCTGATTGAGCCCTCGATCCCTGAGCATATAAATTTGGTTTGAGAATTTCGAAAAACCATGAAACTGAAATTGTCGACAGTGGTGTTGAATTTGGGCTTGAGGGTGAGAAGGTTTATGAAGCTGTAGAACTGTCAAATCGAGCCAACAAAGCATGCGATCCAAGGCCGGCATAAAAAAGGAATGGATGCAACGTATAATGGGGAAAACCCTTGAAGAGATTTTAAAAAATGGTCGACGAGACACCGCATCACCACTGAAAAAAATGATTGTCCCTTTCTTACAGGCAGAAGGGGGGGTGCTGGCTATTCCATTCCTGAAAACTTGGCAGAGAAAGTGGTAAGTGCTCTACGGCGCTTTCGTGTTGAATTCACAGAAGCAACGGCAACGACGCCCACCAAGTCTATCGGCATTTCCCGTATTGGCTATACAGTTTTTCAAATTGGCTTCCGTGCCGTACTGTGACAAACAAGTATCAATAACTCGCCAAAAGTACCAGCAGCCACCGTCCTCAACGCCCTCAAGACCTCAAAATGGCTGATATCCAAGTACGTGAATATCGCCCATGGAGTATGCCCCTCTAATTGCATCGTCACTGTAGATCGAAAAGGCGTTCCAAAAGCAGGACATCTTCTACAACGCCAAATCCCGTGGTCGGTCATAAACCCTTGGATAATCCTCGAAAGAAAAATCTGATTTTGGATATAGGTGGAAAGAAGGTTTCGACCAAGGAGAAGCGGTGGTACAAGGATGTCGGCCTTGGTTTCAAGACTCCCGCTGAGGCGATCAACGGCACCTACATTGGTGCGCGGTTTTGAATCTGGTTTCCAATCCCTTACTCAGTGTGCCCTTGATCAGACAAGAAATGTCCCTTCACTGGTGACATTTCGATTCGCGGCCGTATTCTTACAGGAAAAGTCGTTTCAACCAAAATGAACCGCACCATCATCATTCGTCGGGACTACCTCCACTACATCCCCAAATACAGTGCGTCTATTCGGACACAAAGTACAACTCAATTCGCGTGCTGATTCGTTGTCGTACTAGACCGTTACGAGAAGCGCCACAAGAACTTGGCTGCCCACTTGTCGCCCGCTTTCCGTGTTGAAATCGGCGACATGGTCACTGTCGGTGAGTTGAAGGATGGAATTGAAGTGTGAATGTGACAAGAGATGCTGATGGTTATTTAGGCCAGTGCCGACCTCTCTCGAAAACTGTGCGCTTCAACGTTCTCCGGGTAGCGAAGAACAAGGCTGCGTCGAAGACATTTGGCAAGTTCTAGAGGACTGGGTAGATTGTATTACTTCTAGGAATATGAATCTATGTTATGTGCTATGATTATAATTCGATTGAGTGAGACCAAACAAGGGCCAAACAGTGATGGAGTGGTCACTGATGACTCTGCTGTGCTTGAGCGGGATCAGGTCTTGAGTGCTCGTTGTTCAGTTCTCATTTAGCCACCGAGTCCATTGTCCTTTTCTTTATATACGCTATCATCGTCCCTCTCTTTTAAAGCTGGCTCCTACTCTTTTATCCGTTTTCACTTCTCGGCTGTCAAAATCGAGGCCTCAGTCTCCACAACCGCCCGGCACATCCATGGGCCAGCAGCCCTCAAAGAAGTCCAAGAAGGCCACTAAAGACAAGGACAAGGAAATACCAGCAGACGGCTCCAATCCGGACACTCAGCCAGATCTTCTTGACGAAGGTACCAACTCCCTCTCGCGTGCAACCGGCTCTTCAACCTTGGACGGTTCAGATTCAGGTTCACATCCGAACGGAAACCCCTCTATCAATGTTTCTGATCCTGCAGGTGCCCCAGTTCCCCCGGAAGCAAATAATGCACGAACACAAGGCTCCCCGTACCCCGCGAACAATGCCCCGATTTCCAACATTGACTCCACTCTGCTATCTGACCTCTCCCCTCTCCCCTCACCGACGACCACTACCGCTCCTTTAGATATCCCTGTTACCCAGACTATCCTCTCCAACGCGAACCCCATCAGTCCTAGTTCCATGACCAGCAATGGGAATGGTGCCACTAGCGAATCTGTGGGAAACGGGGCAGCCAAGTTGAAACAGTTCGATGTCGATGATATGATTCAGCGTCTTCTAGATGTTGGTTATACGGGAAAGGTCAGCAAGTCGCTGTGTCTTAAAAACACAGAGATTACTGCCATTTGTCTCGCTGCGCGGGATGTTTTCCTTAGCCAGCCCACGTTGGTTGAATTGTCACCTCCCGTCAAAATCGTTGGTGACGTGCACGGACAGTATTCGGACCTCATCCGCTTGTTCGAGATGTGTGGCTTCCCTCCAGCTGCAAATTATCTTTTCTTGGGAGATTATGTAGATCGTGGAAAACAGAGTCTCGAAACGATCCTGCTCCTTCTGTGCTACAAGATCAAATATCCGGAGAACTTCTTCCTCCTTCGAGGTAACCATGAGTGTGCGAATGTCACACGAGGTACGTTCATTTACGTCTTTGCTTCAAGTTGTACTCACTTTCTATCTAGTTTATGGCTTTTACGACGAATGCAAGCGGCGGTGTAACATCAAAACCTGGAAGACTTTTATAGATGTTTTCAATTGTCTCCCTATCGCTGCAATTGTGGCATCAAAGATTTTCTGCGTCCACGGCGGTCTTTCCCCTTCGTTGCATTCTATGGAAGATATTAAACGCATACAACGACCCACAGACGTTCCGGACTACGGTCTTCTTAACGATCTGCTGTGGTCTGACCCATCCGATACAGCGCTTGATTGGGAAGACAACGAAAGGGGTGTTAGTTACTGTTTCGGGAAGGCCATCATAAACGAATTCTTGGTGCGGTACGACATGGATCTGATATGTCGAGCCCATATGGTGGTGGAAGATGGTTACGAGTTTTGGAATGACCGTACCTTGGTGACGGTATTTAGTGCCCCGAATTATTGTGGTGGTAAGTCATCATCTATCTCGCAAAATATTTTCACAAGCTTATACTAGTCCCACAGAATTCGATAACTATGGCGCTTGTATGAGGTTTGCCATCAATCAGCCTTTCCTTTAACCTTTTCTCAACGGAACTTTGATTCAATAGTGTATCTGAGGATCTCCTTTGCGCTTTCGAACTCCTCAAGCCTTTGGACGGTGCTGCACTCCGGAAGGAGATGACCAAAGCAAAGCGGAAAAGGTAAGAGCCAACTATATACTCATCATTCTCAGAAGACCAACTGAGTCACCAGTTCAGCGTAATGGCATCTGCCTGATCTTCCTCTCTCGCTGAGGCTGTGTCAGCCAAACGCGAGGGCCGTCGCCTTTCCCCAACTGCAGGCGTGTAGCTGTTTTGATCTGAATCCGTCCGATGAAGATCTTAACGTTCGCCCGCTCAGAGCGATCACCATTCCAAACTTTTTCATTCACCCAACAGCGCGTGTGCAACGCCTGGACTCCTTTATTTTATCAACATCATTTGGCTCAAGAGCAGCAGAGTAAACGATATCCACCCATGACGCAAAACCCTTTTTTTTCCAGCAGAACATTAATTCGTTGTATACCTCTCACCGCCACCCCGCACCCTCACCACTCCATTATTTTCTCTACAACCCTTCCCTCTTTGCATAATCCCACACCTTAACCAACAATCACCGCGCATGTCATGACTCCATCAGCGATCCAGCCCGATACAGCAAAAATTCGCTTGGACTTGTATAATCATATTTTTCTGTTCTTTGTTTCTTTTCATTTTTGTTCAATGGGTATATCTTTTTCTTTTCTGTCGTACTGTCTTTTGAGATAACTGTGGTCTATTTTATTATCTTTACTCCCTCCCCTTCCCTTTTTTTCTTGTTCCCTTTGTCTGATGCTATCTAATGATTTTTTCACCCCTTGTCGTTGTCCTCGTTTGTTACGATTGCGTGTTTCTTCTGTGTCTATCTCTCCCTTTTTTGTTCCAGTACATACATACACAAGTACTTATGTCATTCTCAAGCTTCTGGCCAATCATGAACTCTCTCTCTCTCGACATTGATTAATGGAGCGACGACGATCTTCGCGACACCTTGACTATTTTTATCGACTGATCCTGGGGCATGAACCGTCAACTACATAAAACCCCACCAAGATTATTCGAATTTGTTCCATTTAGATGTAGCTGTATCCCATTGAGCCATATCTCCCGACGGAAGAAGGAAACCTTTCTCGTATGTTTGTACTTCTGGCAAGTGCCAACAAATCCATGCAATATATCGCAAGCAGAGTGAGCATCTATTGAGCAGATCCATCTATCGTCATAGTCACTCATGCATCAATTCATCTCTTCGTAAACATATCGTAAGCCAGAACACCAAAGGCGAGGACGATCGCCCCAGAGCCTATGAAGCTCCAGAACGTGATAACCTCAATCCCCGCGCCGAACAGGATCTATCCATAGAAATGAATGATGAGATAAATGGACATAAAGACGAACTAAGCTGGGGCTTACATCGGCTATCAGGACGAGGACGATGGTAAGTAGGTTTCCGACGGACACGATGATGGGACCCCATACGCCCAATAGCACCTAAAACCCGAATATCAGCATTTGTAGATCAGGAATTAATTAGTTGGGATAGGGATACGGATGGGGAATGGGATGAACAATTGTTTGACTCTTACCATGAAACCGGAGTTGAATATCACCCCGCTGAATGCGATACCTGCGATGGAGAGTGCTGTGAACGCACTAGGGGGAAGCCTGAACACCTCGGTGCCCGACCAGTGTAAAAATGGAATGGGGATCCACAGGATGAGCGCTGTGCATATACCCAGGACGGACGTCAGGAGGTTTGGATGGAACCCAAACGGAGGTGGGTAAACCGCCTCATCTGGGTCGATCTCTCCTGAGTCGTTATTGTTGTCGTTGATGTTATTAGTGGTGATGCTGGAGTTGAAAGGTGTGGTGATGGTGACGCTCTCGTCGTCGTCTGGTATTTGCTCGTAGGATCTCAGGTCGGCTGCAACCTCAGGATCCGAGGGAAGGGCAGCGTATATCTTGTACAGGACTTGATATAAGCCATAGCCAAAGGACGCTGCGAGGGTGAGGAGGTTCCCAAGCAGGGGTGCAGAAGGCTTAAGTAGCGAAAACTTTGCTGTTGTTGTTGTTGTAGAGGACATCCCGGATGCGGGTGTCGATTCGGGGGTATCTGGATTGGCGGTGGTTCCGCCGTAGACGACGGCGACTGTCCCCAGGGTGGCAAGCACTACGGCGAGAAGGCGTTTGAACTCCCATTGTTGTTTGAAGAGTTTCACGGTAATGATGTACGCAAAAAAAGCGTTCGTGTTCCAAATAGCAGTGACGTCGCTCATACTATTGTGGATTAGATACATTTAATATTTGATCTGCAGTGAGAGTATAGTTACACTGATACTCACGAAGCGAGGGATACGGCCATGAACCACAACAAGGCAGGGCATGTTATGCCGAACGTCAATGCCAGAACAAGTCTTAGAAATTTGGCGAGAGGAAATGAATATTTCAATCGTGACGATGATTTACGACCCGGGTCCAGATGCTCTGCGATGGCGAGCGAAAGGCCCTTAAGAAGAGCTCTAGTTGTGTACCTGGTGGTGGCGCGGAGGTATAGAAGATGTAATGGAAATATTATTGAGAATGACGAATGTACGAGATAACTGTTGTTTTTGGTGATCAACATCACACAATAGCTACCGGGCGATCACTGATTGGGGAACTCACAAGAGGAAAAAGGGCTGTCGATAACCAAGACTCGTCTGGACATACTGGATTGCGAGATTCATTGATGAGTTTTCAGACGAACGAGGAGTTCAATGATGACATACCTGAGTCAATTCGCTCTCTACGACAAATGCAACGAGGGCGAGTATGAACAGGGCGATTGCTGTGCGTCCTCCAAGGTGTGGTGTTGCGAGCGATTCTGCAGTTCTAGTATGCATTTATTAGTGGCAGTATGGGTGTTCATGCAGTGAGACGGGAGTCTAAGTATGAGGTGGCAGTATGAGGGTTTGTATGAACTTGAAGGAAGAAGAGGAGTGCGGTCTGAGTGAGGATAGATCCTGAGGCAGTTGGTTTGAAGGAGACCCAAAAAGACAAGTACTGAGCCTGCAGCAGGGCAAACGTTTGTGAGTGACAGAATAAGTTTAGCTGAAAGGTTGAGTGAGCTTGGGCCCGCGTCCGAACAAAGTTTACGTTGATGTCCAACAGAAACTTGTGCTTGAATTCAATTTCCAGAGGGTCAATGAATTGATACATTTCATTTTATTGATCACGTGATCCTATTGAAGTACTTCCTGGTGAACGACTTTTGCAGACGACGTTCACCCGGACACCACCAAGTTGGTTAACAATGTTGCGCGCACTCCTCGCATCCAGTCGGCCGCTGGCCACCCGCCTCCGACTCGCCTCCCTTCCCCAACAAGCCCACCTCCCTCACCACCTCCACCCCCACCAACATCATGCCGCATCCCCAATCCCAGCACTCGCCCGAGGCATGAAAGTCCGGTCTTCTGTTAAAGTCATGTGTGATGGATGCAACATCGTGCGGCGGAAAGGGAGGATATATGTCGTGTGTTCGAAGAATCCAAAGCATAAACAGGTGTGCTTTTTGCTTTCTGCTTTGTCAATTGTCTTGGTTATTTATCCCCTCATCCGGTGGTTTGTAGCGTCAGGGATAAACTCCGAATTCATGGAAGAAGAGAGAGACTTGCGACAAGTCGAAACCTACCCGACAGAATAATCAGGGAACGAACAGCACACCGCCAGGGTTTTCACTCAATCGCAAACTCATGTTATTTATTATTACTACATACAGAACCTATATTTTTTCACTCTTCCACGCCTCATACGATAACCCCACTCCACCCTACCCCACCTCAAGTATCTCTAATCCACATCTGGAATTCATACTTCACCCCATTCTCCTCCAGCTCACCTTCCGGCACCTCAAACCCGACCCATTCCTTCAACGTCGCGTGCGACGCGCGACTCCATTTCGGAGTACCATCTCCAGGTTTAGTAAAGTCTTCCATGAAGACATCGCAGTCGTCAAATGCTGGTTCGTTGACCCGTGTCAGGAGGATGCGGTCCACGTATGGCTTGTTGTTGTTCTCGTTGGAGGAGGGAGGGAGGGACAGTGACTCGGAATAGATCGCTGACCCTCCTATGATGAATGCACGATGGAAGTTTGAGCCGGTGAGAGGATTAGTGGGATCCAGGATGGAAAATGCGGCTTTGAGGTTATCTTTAAGGACGGCGTTCTTCTCGTCTGGTGCTACCCCTCTGAGTTTCCACAACGGAAAGGAAAGGCGAGGAAAAGAGATGAAAAGAAAGAAAACCAAGTCACCAATCCATCTCTCAAGAAAAAGGACAGACATACAGATCATAGTCCTTGTTTCTACTAACCACAACGTTCATACGTCGAGGCAGTGGCCTGCGTTTCTTGGGTATGCTTTCCCAGCATTTTCTGCCCATGATGACTACGTTCTGCTTCCCCTCGGGTGCGTTGCTCGTCACGTCTGAGAAGTACTTGAGTTCTTTAGGGAGGCGCCATGGGAGGGTGCCGTTTTGACCGATCCCATTGTTCTTGGTAGCTGCGACGATGAGGGTGAGACGAGACATGATTGGACGCGACTTGGAGGACACTGTCGCGGTGATATCGACAAATATCGGTCCGTTTTAAGTTTAGATCATGAGAAACAAAGTAATCTCACGTTCTCAGATGATATCAAATTAGATTGCGGGGACAAAGCGTTTTTGGATATAGGTATCAACGACGAAAGAAAGAAAAGCAAAACGAAGGATAACACGACGCGTTTTCAACATATAAAAACCTCGTAAGAACACGATACTCATTTCGCCCCCCATGTCTTCCACTCCGATCCCGCAGGCGGCTTGACTTCCACCTTGCCCTTCTTGACCTCATCCCAATTGGTGCTCAAAGTGGTTCCACCGCTTTCTTGGAAGCTCTTCATCATCGCCCTCTTGGTATCATCGTCCGCGTCGCCAAAGAGTTTTTGGAAAAAGGTGTTGAGGGTGGCGTCGCCGCCAACGTTGGGATCCTCGTCGGTGGTCTTTTCTTTTTCTTTCTCGAGGATGGTGGTGGTGATGCCGTCCCAGTTCTTGCGAGGGGGTTTGCGGACGCCCTGCGTGGTGGAAGTGGGGGCTGGAGCGGTAGAGGTGCTCGCTACGGAGGAGGCGGAGGATAGTACTGTCGGTTGGTTTGGTGGGTGGTGAGTTTAGCATAAGGAAAGTAAGGCGAGGAAGCTTACGATCAGGTGCATCGCCGATGAGTGTGGACCATCTCCCTTGCACGCGTTTGACGAGGCGGATCTCGACTTTGACCTTGCCGACGGTGAAGTCGCTTGCCTCGGGATCGATCTGGCCTTTGAGAGGCTCGAGGACAAGCGATTTGTCGCCGTTGGTGTATGTGAGCTAGATGGACAAGGAAACTAAATGAGCGTGTGAATGAACGTTGAATAGGATATGAAAGGCGAACTTTTCTAGGCTCAAAGTTGATAGAGACTTGGGCGGGATCAGCGCCGCGGTCAAAGATGGACAGAGTCAGTTTCTCGTCTGTTTCGTAGAATTCATGTCTGGAAGAAAGGATCAGTAATAGAAAGGTTGCAGGACGCGGCGGGGTATGGACCTTAAGGCAGCCATGGTGGGTGTTAAGAAAGAAGTTGGGTTGAAGTGGGCTTGACTCGTTTATATCGTTCCAGTACATTCGATCGTGATGATAGATGGTGGGTTGGGCATGATCACGTGGGATGAACGAGGCATGGTTGTGCTCTGATTAGGGGCGTACTGGTACCAGGTGTGAGTCTGCAAAATACAGAATCCGTAGACAGCGATGGTATGTTTTTTGGATTTATTTCTTCGGGAAGGAGGTTAGGAGAGATGAACCAAAGAAGAGCAAATAAGAGGCTTGAACTTGGACTTAGCGACGTCATCTGATCTCTTCCGCTCTCTCTCCTATATCCTCATGCCCCATCTTCCCAAAGCTGCTCTCTACTACTATCCGCGTTCTGTCTGGTCGGCAGTCGGTTTGTGTCCCTGTATCTTCTATACCTCTTGTATCCCATTGACATACTTCATCACTAGCGTTACTGACCCTGTAAGAATAACATCCGTTTCATATCCTTTTCAACGCTCATCTAGATCTTGCTACAGTGAGGAAAAGGGTTATGGTCCTGACGAAATTGATCTCCGTGTAGTCGATCTCAGTATGTCATCCCTCTCTTATCTTTTGCTGCTCGTATTCAAAACCACCTCAGGCAAGGGAGAAAACTATGGACTAACCTACCTCCGACTGAATCCCAGTGGTATTGATCCTCATTCCCTTATCAATTGATCTTAGATGATGACGTTTACATATGCATTTGAATTACAGCGACTGTACCGGCCCTACTCGTTCCATACGAGAATTCCTTGACGGACGAGATTGAGAGCCGATACAAGGCCTTGACGGACACCAAGGTCAGCGCCCCCGTGATCGCTCAACAATATTTGATTGTTATTTACCCAAGTCCCTTAACAGAGCATCGTTGGATTTCTGGATAAATCGCGCTCACCCTTGTCGCGCACGCTGACCACGTCGAGCGCCCCGGCACCATTACTGACACCAGCGACGATGGCGGCGACGATGACGTGCAAAACGATCATTGATGACATATTACACAACGAGGAAGCGAACCCAAACACACTGCGTTATGTCAACGCGCGGGATGATGTGTCGTTACGAGCGCTTGCGCAGGAGCTCGTGCCGTCTCTAGAGCAACGCAAGAAGACATTGACAGAGTGTTTAAGTGAGGCAGAGACGGGGTCGGCAAGGGTTTCTGACAAGGTGAAGACGTTGTGGAAGGAAAAGTTGAATGCGATCGTGGTTATTTTGACAGTGTTGGTTGATGCTGACAAGTCGGAGGCGGAGCTTGGAGAGCAGGCGAAAGCGGATAGACAGGCGTTTTTCAAGACTGCGCGCAAGGCATGGGAGAGAGATTTGGCAGAGGTTTTGACGCTTCTGAGCAAGGAGATGGTTGGACCATATACACTTGGTGAGTACTAGTGGTGACAGGCAAGGAAGGCCGTGCTGAAACCCGAGTAAAAAAAGGGGACCAGTTCTCGATTGCGGATCTTCATCTAGCCGGGTGGTTCACTCGAGTGGTGAAATTAGCAGGGGGTCGTGGATCAGACAACGGAAATACAGTTGTGGGGAAGCTGGAGAAGCACATTGGCGGAGGATTTAAACTTGAGCGTGACTTTATTACGGAACAGGAGCGACAGGAGAAGGGAAACGGCGAAAAGGCGAGTAAGCTGGGAGCATTCTGGGATGAGCTGCGGGAGAGGAAGAGCTGGAAGAAAGTGTATGGGGAAGGCCTGTATTAAGTAATAAGCAGTGGCTGTGCAAATAAATCCGATGTGTTAACGTTTGCCCTATAGCTAGTAGCTACGTTCTATTCTATGGCCTATCACAATCATCCACCCCGTCTGCGCATGGACAACAGACCCAGACCAGACTCAGACTCCCAGGGCGACGACGACGACGACGACGAGCAGGAGCAGGAGCAGTCACACTCCTTTCCTCCTAATTCATCCCACTATCTCTTCCCCCCCGCCGCAAACAGCGCACACTCCTCCTCCTCGTCCACCCCAGTGCCCTCCCGCTCAACATCGCCCCTTCCCCAGTTTTATCCACAGCCCTCTTCATGTCCCTCAGAGTCAGACAGCGAGGAGCCTTCTTCCCCTCTCCTCCGCGAACACCCCATAACCCATATGTGGTGGCGCAAACAGCCACGCCGTCACTGGTGGTCTGCCTCTCGTCGAAGAGAGGAGAGAGGCTGGCGTCCTGCAAGACTGGCCAGACGCTGGCTCAGGCGTCTCGTTCGTCACCCCTTCTTCCCCAGCCAGCCCATCACCATCGTCAGTCTTTATCTCTTTCTCTCTTTTTTCGTTCATGTCCTTATATCTGTCCTAGGTCTTGACTCTCATTCTATTTTCCATATTCGCTATATCCCTTACCCTCCTTTTGATGTATGTCCTCAATCCGGACAAAGAGCCCCTACCATGGCGCGCATACTGCTCTGTCCCCTCTCTCGTCCCTCCCTTCGATCGCCCCCTCCCGCCTAATTCCCCACACATATACCCCAACTACACTCTCCACGCTCAAGAGACCGTCCCTCCCTTCCCCCACGCTCAACTCGACACTCTGCCCCCTGCAGGTGTTTTCGTCGGCGTCTTCTCCATCGCCTCCTCTTTCGAGCGACGCATGCTCATGCGTTCCACCTGGGCCAGCCATCCGAGGAGTCGCGATGGTGCTGGTCCCGGAGATGGCGGTTGGGGTACCTCACGTACCGTAGTCCGTTTCGTTCTCGGCCAACCCAGCAAAAATTGGGAACGGAGGATCAAGCTCGAGATGGAAAGTGAGTTCTTATCCCTTCCAAAACCACTTATATGAACCTCTTATTCACACATCATTTAATCTAAGTGTACAACGACCTTATTATCCTTCCTATCACGGAAAACATGAACAACGGCAAGAGCCATACTTTCTTCTCCTGGGCAGCCATCAACGCTTGGGTGCCACCCGTCTACCAAGATAAGAACCACTCCTCCACCATCGTCCCCCAACCCAGATTCTCTTACTCCAATGCGACCTCAGCCCCACCCCGTGTCTTGGCCACCCACGACCCCGTTCTGGCACGGGAGGATATCAGCTCGCGATCCCAACCAGGGGGCAGGGAACCCAGAGCCTGGGTCAGACCAGATTTCGTAGTCAAGGTCGATGATGATTCATTTGTGATGCTTGCTGAGCTGGAGGCAAGGCTGCGCTTGGAGTTGCATCAGGAAACGAGGTCAGATAGGCCCCGACGAAATGAGACTTCGCCATCTTCTTCGATCAGTTCCTCCAGCACGGTTATCACCCCTTCACATCCACAAGCATCGTCATCGTCATCGTCATCGTCTATTCAAAACAACGTGAACGAGGACCCTCTAGTCTACTGGGGCTACCTTGTCACCAATCGTTTGCACATCTTCATGGCTGGCGAGCTGTATGCTCTCAGCTGGAGTCTCGTCGATTGGGTGTCGAAGGACCCAACGGTCAAGACACTCACGTGGGGCGCGGAGGACAAACAGACGGCCAAGTGGATGCGGTTGCACCCCAAGGCCAACGAAGTGAGGTGGACAAGCGAGAGATGTTGGATATACGATCATCCAAGGTCTGGGACTGTGTAAGTTCAATGTTTTCAGTTTCATATCTTGCACTTTGCTTCCTTTCAACGATGTTTGATTTTTTTTTTTACTGTTGCCTTCATTTTCTCCTCTCCTTCTCTTATGCCTCAGAAACAATCCCATCAGAACTGCATAGACTGATACTCTTTTTTTTCTCCCTTTAGGTACTCACACGGCTTTTTATTCCCGTCAGAGGTCACGCGGGTGAAGCACGCCATGATCGCTGATGTGGAAAAAGCAGCTCAAGCGCCCGCCAATGGCGGTAATCCCACCCCAACGTCGACGTTGGGCGTGGCGGGTCTCACACCAGCTACATGGGGTCATTCGAGCGTGTCAACGTTTGGCGCGCGCTACGCGCCTCCTCTCCCGGACTTATCCACTACTCACAGTGTAGAGGCATTGGTGGAAGGGAGTAGTATGTCTCTCCTGCGTGAAGGTATGTTCCTGGTTTTGATATTGCTTTATTTCTAACGCCTCGAACCCATTGGCGTGTTGTGCTTCTTTTTGACACGTCTTCCCTTACTCTGCTCTATGTATCTTTATTTTATTTATTTCTCGCATTTCTATTTTCGTTGTTACTATTATCACTTCTTTGTTTTATTTTTGGTTGATTCCGCAGCTAATCTTATTTTATCTTTCAAAACGGCAGGGAATCCCATGACACCGGAATATGCGTGGACGCACCGGGAAGGCCGTAGGGCCCGGTATGAAGGGCATCGGGTTGGGGGCACCGTCGTGGTACATTTTATCAAGAAGAATATGTGGTATCTCGAAACGGCGCTCGCGATGCTGGAAGGCGAGGAGGAGTCCGAGGTGGAGAGGTATGAGGCTGGCAGGCGGACTTTGTCTTCTTCTCTCGATCCTTCATCCCAAACTGATGACGCCGACTCCGACACGCTGAGGATGGAGAAGAGGAAGAGTCTGCTGGACAACAATCCCATACGCGTGCAGTGAACATGCGAGGACAAAACCGTGTGTCTAGACTGCGACAACCCTGTATGCGATGATACTCTTTTACTTCGTCTCCATTTCTTCTGCTTTCCTTTGCTTGATTTGATCTTTCTCTTTCTCTCTCTCTCTTTTTTTTTTCGGGAGTTACTCTACCTATACCATAACCAACCAACCAGTCACATTACACCCTCCTTCAATACCCCACCACACTGCCCTCATAAACCCTCATCCTTCGCTCCAACTACAATTTATATCACCACCACCACCCAGCACTAACACTATCACAAAGACCGCAACCATATTATTTTTTTTATCATCCGCATTATCCCTATCATCAACCATCCATCCATCATATCACCAGCATCACGGTCCCTTTGCATCATCAACACGGACAAATGAACAAGAACCAACTTTCGTTTCTCTCTTTTCGCCCTTTCGGTATTCTTTTTCTGCCTTCTTTTTTTTTTCTTTTTTTCTTCGGCCCTCTAGTTACATAGTTCAGTATTTATCCACTCTCTATTTTCTCGTTTGTCTGCCTGTGTCTGTGTCTGTGCCTGTGCCTGTATGGTTGCGTACATTCAGCGCCGCAAAAAGTCCAAAACTCAAACTAAGTACTTTTATTTTAAATAAGTATCCTACACTCTCTTCTCTCTTCGTACACTAGAAAAGATGAATCGATTGCTTTTTTTGCCCTTGCTTCTGGTTCGTTCCACTATCTTTTTCTTGACTTGTTCAGGATGAAGGAAACACTGTTTTGAATGAATGTATTCTATTACTGACAACCTTTCTGCTTTGTTTTCTCCTTTTTTTTCTTACTTCCCTTCTTCCTCAAAGACGAAGTCTTGGACCTACAAACCCAGTTATCAAGAATCAAAGCGTCAACCTTGACAAAGATTGTATATGTTGAATTGTATATAGAGCTACGACTACCAGTGGGCGGCAAAAAATAGAAAGCATAGTGTACATGGTATGAAAAGATTGAGGTGAGATGAGATGATTCTACATACATACAAGTGTGGATAGGGATAACCTTTGGAAAAATAAAGGTTTGCAGAATAATAATGAGTCAAAGGGCCAAGCCTGGAAAGATCAAAAAACAATATAAGGGGGAAAAAAAAAAGAAATAGAAATCAGAAATCAGAAATGGAGAAGCGCAGATGAAGGCGGGGTATCGTTGTAACCGTCCAACGACTGCGCCTGGACAGTCGACCAAGCGTTTCGGGGGAGTGGAATGTTGGACTGGTACCTCCCCACGACGGCGCGTGTGATGGCGGCTTCCCAGCTCTTGTACCACTCGCCTTCCTTGATACCAATCAGCTTATTCGTGCCATTTGGCATTTCGATGAAGTGGCGGGAACGGTATCGATTGGGTGTGGATGCCGTTGGGCTTGATGGCGAAAAGGGAGTTGTTGAGTTGACAGCCTCGTACGAGGGGAGGCCATCGTTAGGGGAGCGAGCGCTGAATTCGGAGGCAGCTGCGAGAGCGTCCTCCTCCGAATCGATGGGGACCCATTGCTTGAGTGCGTAGCCAGCCCCGCAGACCTCCCACCTCCCGCCGCCATTCGGGTGGAAGCGTTTATAGAGCCAGACGAAAGGAAAGATGAGGAGAATGATGGAGAGGAATTTGAGCCATTTATTTGAGAACATCCGCGAGAGGGTATTGTCCGGCCGGATGTACACTTTGGTGTTGTGAGGTGTGATCTCGACGGTGAGTTGGCCGTTGTAAGGTGTGCCTTGGATCGTGGCGCGTACGGCGCTTTCGATCTGTTGCATGTTCCACCCGTAAGCTTCTTTGGTGTAAACGAACTCCTTGAGGTATTTCGGGCTTGCACAGTACTCGTCTGCCCACTGCCTTAACGTTTTAGAGGAACGCAGAGTTTCGTTCTCAGAAAGAGGCGCGGCTGCTGGATCACATATTGCACCTGATTCAACATCTGTCTGGCGGACCCAAGGAGGGTAACCCAGTCCAGTACGTTTGGTCCTCCAAGCTTCATATTCTTTACGTTCTTTCCGAGTCGCCGTCCGCCGTCCTTTACTTGGTTCTTGTGTACCATCGTCGGGCAACCGCACATGCGGATAGGACGGCGGTACCTCGTACTCACGCACCATCTTCCCTCTATACGCCGGTTCATCGTCGGGCACGGTCCATTGCACAGGCCTAACGTCCCTTCTCCCCCTCGTGCGCACTCCAGAGCCGTTGGTCCTTGACGGTATACCGTCCAGATGGGACTCCCAAATGGAGCCCATCTCGACTTCCCCGGGGACGATATCGAGGCAGAAATCAAAGTCGGTGATGGTGTCGTTGTATGTTTCGGTGACATGGCGCGTACGGCCTTGAGAGTCGCGTCGGGAGACCCAGCGGGTACGCGTCTCGTTGTGGGTGCCTAGGCAGCGCAGGCGGTAGAGTGGTCGGGAGGCAGATTGTTCGAGAAGGAAACGGTAGAGCGCTTCGCCTGTTTTGTTTGAAGAAGATCAGTGTTTGATTCGAGATGTCTGTCGATGTAATAGAATAAAAGATAACGTACCGTCAGAGTTGAGATGAGGGTCATGGGAGACGATGTCCTCATAGCCTACTTCAAAATGTTCAGCCTGATAGGCAGAGAATTCGGGAGGCGGTCCTGATGGGCTTGTTACTAGAGCGTTTGTGATATGATGGTTCACGTCGACGAGCAGAGGCTCTCGTTCTGTGTGCGAGCCAGAAGCGCCGATGACATCCAATTCAGAGTCATTGGAAGAATTGGGATAGAGAGAGTCCGAGGTGAATTGCCGTTTCTTACCGTCCACTGCAGAGGGGCTCTCGATGATCATAGTATACTATGTAGTGAGTGTATGAGTCACAATTTTTGAGGCAGCTTTCGAAAGACTTGTTTAGCCTGGTTCCGCAGAGGATAGGACTGATAAGTAACCAAAAGGTGTAAAGGTAAAGTGATGCGCAGCAGGAGGCTGTGACTCTGTCGTGTCCCTTGCCTCTTTCATCATCTTCGCCGACGTGGTCGCGTTTCATTTCGGCACAAACAACCCGTTTCACTCATTCTTTTATCAGATAACAACAATGTTCTGGATCTTTACTGACAACCTTCAAGCAAATACGATATTCAAGAGTCCCAAGTCGGACGCCCGTGTATAATCTCTCGATGTCAGTACCCTTCCAACGCTTGGCGAGGATCCGCTGGACCGTCAGCAACACCTTTCAGTGCCTCATCGCTCGTTGAAACCAGGCGCATTGCTGCACATCGCTTGATCACAGGTTCCCATTGCTTGAACCATTCCCCTTCTCGATAGCCCGTGATTTTCACTCGCTGGCCCAATTCATCTTGTACAATACGTTGCCCACGAATTGGAATTTCGCTGGTCCCCTCCATCCGGACACTCCTTACAGGAATTGTGTCCAAGGCCTGGAGGCTAGTATTGGATTTGAAGTCCTCTGCTGGCCCGGAGATCCCATCCTTTCCGCTAGGTTGATCCGTCCCATCATCCTGGTTATAAAGTACTTCGACGTCCTTCAGCCCATACGCCGCACCAACAACCTCCCATTTCCCCCCACCTTGCCTCCCGAATCGTTTGAACAGCCAGATGAATGGGTACACAAGCGCGATCCAAAGCAGGACTTTATAGAGTGTCCGCGATAGTGTACGGGAGAGGCGGTTATCTGGTCGGATATAGATCTTGTCTTTGTACAGCTTGAATGTGGCGTCGACTTTGCCAGAGTAGGATGTGGACGAGACAGCGGCCTCGATAGCTTGGGACAAAGCCGCAGGGCTCCAGCCATGGATTGTCTATTCAGCTCGGAATAAAGTTCTCAACTCGGGAGATGAGGGGAAAAAACGAACCTTTCTGAACACGAATTCTTTGAGCAACTTGGGACTCGCCGCATATTCGTCTGCCCACTCCCTAGGTGTTTTCGATGAAGCTTCTGGACCCGCGTTCATCCCAGATGACGAATTATAATGCCATGGCGGGAAGCCTTCATTTTTCCTCAAATACTTTTCGGATTTAAATAAACTCTTCTCGGCCTTCGTTGCCTTCCTTCTCGTCCTTCCCTTTCCATCGACCTGGGGCACCATAAGCCCACGATACGCGGCCACTTCATCCGGATAAGACCAGAATATTGGGCCACAGACGATATACGCCGAGCAGTCAATATAGAAACTGAAATCGGTAATTGTTACTGTCTCATGCTGCGTCCGATAGCTTGTCGTCCCGTCGCTATTATCCGTCCTGACGGTGCGCACACGGGTCTCTTTGTGAGTGCCTAGGACATGCAGGAGGTATATAGGCGGGGTGGCAGCTTGAGCTAGGAGGAATCGGTAGAGGGCTTCGCCTGTGTGGGTTCTCTGTTAGCTTGGAGACCTACCCTACAGTCTAGTTCGTGAAGAGGTCAAAGCCTTACCGTCCTGGTTGAGGTGGTGATCATGGGAGATTAAATCTCCATGAGAGTTGTAGTAAAACTCAGGGTGGTACGGTGTAAAAGCTGGTGGAGGTTCTGAAAACTTGGACAGAGGAATGGCCTGTTCGTCTTCCTTGCCAATGTCGATGGCAACATGAGGTTCTGGGTCCGTCTGTTTGTCTAGCTCAACGGCGAAGGACTCGGAAAGCATCGTTTGAACCTGGACAGCCAAGGGGTGCTTCGTATATACACATTGCAATGCAAGAAAAAGACAGTCAGGAACAATAATATAGGGTGGGTAGCGGTGAAGACTTGGCAAAGGAACGTGTTCTTGGACAGGGCTTATAACAATCACAATATATTTCAGGCTGTGAGAGCGCTGTGAGGGCATCATAAATTAGAATGTACTGCTGTCAAACTCGGGTTTTTTTGTATACCGTACATACTCAAAAAAATGTCTATAAAACCTTGTCTAATAATGTAGTGTCGCGGGCGGTAATTGTCACAGTTGATGCTTAATGTTCAGTCATCAATCTCTAGTTAAAGGATAAAAATCGCAGCCATCTACTTGCATTAGTAACTTGCGCAGCGCGCTACTACTAGCCTCTGTTAAGTGTCAATGACGGTGTCGCTCTGGGTCTTGTCTTGCTATCACCAACTTCCCAAACATCCCCAAACTTCATGTGTTTCTAAAATGCTACTATCATCGTCGCAGCCCCACCATATCCACACCCCAACGACCTAAAATCTCAAGGCTTCTGGACTTGGGCCCACAGTAAAGTTGTAGAGATCCAAGTCAAGACTTGTTTCAGCACTATGACCAAACTATGACCTCTGGCAGCGTTTATTCCAGATGGACTGGGAGTATGTTATTTTCAACCTTCCCACTAATTTGCAGTCTCCGAGGCTAGGCTATGGGCTTTATCCTCTTTATGTTATTTTACCACAACAGTAGGGTGTTCATTTTTCTGTCCTAACGCTATACTAATCCAATCTCTCCAGAATAACCAACCCTTAAAGGCATGGGCACTATTGAGGCGCTAACGCTTGTTAACCCTATCAAGATAGTTCATGGGACTGCCTTAATCCCAGAAGCCCTTCTTTCTTATTCGCAAAATAATGCGCAGATTACTGGTCTTGAGTTTCATGGAACCATGAACGAAACACACCTGTACTAAATCATGACACCGAAGAACTCGACCAACAGGAATGTATAAAACCACATACCTTCTGCCCCAAATGATTTCTCCAGAACAATTCATCCCATCTTTCTCAGCAAAGAAGAAGAAATGTTTAAACTACAGCTTACATTTGTCACTCTTGCGCTCATCTCTGGTGTGCTCTCGAGCCCCATCCCAACTCCCAGTCAACAAATGGCGTCCACCGGGGAAGTTCAGGCGCTCAACATTCCAGGTCTGGGCGCTGTCAGTGACCTTCTTGGTTCGTCTTATGTCTCGTAGTGAAGTCGCAGGAACTAAAAGGCTTTTGATACGCCTTTAGGCGGTTTAGGCTTAGGAGGCGGTGGCGACGACTCTGAATCCAATGGCGACGACAGTTCGTCTGGTGGCCGTAAGTCATCAATACATCTTCTTAGATGATATTCTAATCCACATAAAGTCCTTGGACTTAAGAGACAGTTTGACGACGCCCCTGATATCTTTGATACATGTAAGTACATGGAAATATTATCATCACATGTACATATACATAGGTGATTCTGATAACTACTAGTGCTTAAAAGACAGGATGACGACGGCAGCGACGACGACGTAGATAACTCTGGAGATGACACTCTGTCCGATACAGATGTCTCCTCAAGGCAAGATGCCGATGGCACCGCCGACAGCGGCGATAGTGGTGACGACAACGGCGATGATACCTCGAGCCGGGAGGACAACCTCCCAGTCCCTTTCCTCGGCGGCGGCCGTCGTCGCTTCCGTGGTGGCCTTCGTGGTCCTCCGGAGCACACCGGACTTGCTGGGCTTGGTGACAACCTTGGAGATGCGTTGACCAGCCTTGGAGCAGGCCTCGGACAGCTTCTCAAAAGACAGGACGGACTTATTGGTCCCCCTGAGCACACCGGACTTGCTGGACTTGGTGACAACCTTGGAGATGCGTTGACCAGCCTTGGAGAAGGCCTCGGACAGCTTCTAAAAAGACAAGACGAAGGCGATGATTCAGGAGATGAAACTGATGATAGTGGTGACGACAGTGGGGAGGATAACCTTCTGTAAAACTTCTTTCCTCTTCTTTACAATTTTTTACTCCGAGTCTTTGTCTCTATGCTAAGTATCGTTTCTTTGATCAAGTTTGTCAGTGATCTGCGTAATTTCACCGTATCTGCCATTTTCACTGCGATACTAAAATATTTAGGGTATTGCGACATACTCGAGGAAATATGGTGAATTAGCAGACTACCCTTGGACTACCCCGCTCCTTATATTATATGAATTTGTTTCCAATTTCAAAATTCTGCTTTCTTCGGAGGTCCATAAATGAGTTGTTCTATAAATACTTAGTCCGGATGATTTACGCCTCGGCTGCCATTTCGGGACTGCCGGAGGTCACGTGCTTTTGGCCGAACCTTTAGTGTGACGTGCTTCTATTTTTAGTCATGTTCAGGGAAAGTCGCGCAGAACGTCGAGGAAACCTCCTCGACTTCAAGTCTGTCGCCAATAGTTTTACTCATATGGACATTGTACATCCCTTATATATATATATGTTTAATATTTCATTAATACCAGCATAAAACTCCTTGAGAATCTTAAAATAAGAGTCATTTTGTAAGGATTGAAGCACTTTGTACTATTAATGATTTCCTGCTCTGCGTTAAGTAGACTATGTTGCGCTTTTGGCGGGCTAAGTACTTAGCTCCGTTTGATTTACGCAAATCTAATTAGATTTACGGTGGTTTGATTTACAAAGCGCGCCAGCTCACCACTGATTTACACCAACCGGCTCGCTGTCATAATCGGTTCCCTAAACGGGCTTGCGCAGCCTCACAGAACCCTGACCGCGTGCCGTTGGTTGGTAAATAATATCTTTTATTCCCCAAAAACATATCCTCTAGGTTTTTAAACACCTACAATGGAGTGCTATATTGAATAATGTTCAAATGAATATATATCTGTAAACTACAATTTTTACAAGTCCCACCACTGCCATTTTTTGAAAAGAACTCCAAAAAAGACACAGCTGAGCATTGTCATCAGATCCTGAGCCTTCCGGACTGCCGATACTAACTCTCCGGGGCTCTCACAAACGAACCTTAAGCGACCGCCGACAGGATTTACGCATCAAAATGATTTACGTCCCCCGGCCGTAAATCAGGCCAGATATATCTACGTAGAACACATTGCCTAGTCACCGTGTCGTCACGGTCACGCAACCCAAACGCAATCACTTTAACCATGACATTCACAAGACTATCCTCAACGACTAAGTACTGCCTTAGTAAAGATTTTCTGATTTTGTATCGCCCTATCCGTCGCATAAATTGAGCACTGACTGTCAAAATGCAAATGAGCAGCAAAAGTCGAGCAAAAGGCTGAAGCAGAGTCAAGCTTTCCGTTGGCTTTTCCCCGAGTCCTGATTCGTGAGCCAGAGTGAGCTGTGTTTTCTTTCTATTCTTATTAAGAGATTTATACTTATATCATGGTCTGGACTAAAGATATCATCTCGGAGAATATCTCTGCTTGTTTTCGCGCCAAAATGGACTTGATATCTAGCTTTGCTTTAGACTTGGAAAAGTGAGAACTTAGCGGTCTAGAGTTTTGCGGTTAGCTAGTTACCGGGAACACAACTCGGACTTGCGCTAGCACCAGAATCTTCCCGATGTTGTTCCCATGTCTGAATTTCGGGACAGTAAAACGATTCACAGGACCTTTTACAACATATGTTGGCCTCATGACATGGAAACTTGCTACTCCACATGAGTGATTTAGTTTCTCTATTTTCCACCACTCGTCTTTTTGACTTCAAACATTGTTATTCCGTCCGCAGCAGGCTCCTTTCTCGACCTTTCCCATCAAGAACCTACCGGACACGATTCCCTTCTGGACAAAGCCCAAGGCTGTTGCAAACGTTTTCTGCAGGTTTCTCGCGGTACAGCTATAAATGGGCGTGCACTGAAAACCTTCAAGGAAGAGACAACAGCCTCACAGGACAAGAACAATTAGATCAACTTGAACGCGACGTTGATAAGGAAAGGCTACAAATCACAATCTATGGATGCTTTGGCGGCCCGCTCTATGATAATTTTCTCGCAAGAATGCCAACTTATGTGAAAGGTGGTCCATTTTGGACTGGGGGGGGGGGGCATGACATACAGAGATTACACAGACGCCTTTCCCATGATATATCTTCAATAGGTGGCCCTCTCAGGGCCTGAAGGATAGTCAGGAAGAATGGGATCCTCTCCCAGTCAACAAGACACCACTCCACAAGAAAGCCTACCTGCTCACGATACCCCGATCTTAGGCATGGTTGTCCGCCCTCGGGTCCCTCTTCCTGTCGAATACGGCAATGAGACTGATTACTGGGTTGAATACCCGACCGGCCTCGTTGATGTCTCCCGGTCAGGACATCTGTCGGCAGAGGCGACTAACGATGCTGCCTACCAGCCCCCACCACTTATATCCAGTCAACTGGATATCCAGGTCGATGGTGATCGTGTCCTGCGTGTCGACAGAGAGAAGACTGCTTTGGTGGTCATTGACATGCAAAAGTAATTGGGATATCACCTCAAATTTGATTTTTGTGCTCATGACGTTTCTCTCCAGTTTCTTTCTTCACCCAGATTTGCGCGTCCACACGACAGGATTGGCTTGTGTCGATCCTCTTATGAATGTCGTACCCCCTTTGCGATCAGCTGGGTCCAAGATTCTTTGGGTGTAGATATCTATTCTTTTGTTTTATCTGCATTGACTCAACTTGTTGAACGTACAAGGAACTGGGGTCTGACAGACCATGAACTCAAAACCATTCCTCCTTCCCTCGTACGTGGTTTCAGGAAGCACAATGGTGGTGGCTTTGGATCAGAACTTTCTGGGGACTTTGGCCGGCTTCTCATGCGCGATGCTTACAACTCAGAGTTGTATGGACCCCTCCAAGCGGAATATATCAAAGGTGCTAAAGAAGGCACAGATTTCTGGATCCACAAGAACCGGTATGTCGGTTATATTAAAACATATTACAACGCCAAAAAAACTGAACAAACCGATTCCACAGTATGAGTGGTCTGTGGGGTTACCAATCTGCTTTAGATCTATTCCTTCAGGAGAACGGAATAAAAACTCTGATATTCGCAGGAGTTAATGCCGACCAAGTATTACATTTATATTTTTCTCATGTGGATTTTGACGAAGAATTTTTAGTGTGTGCTTGGTACTTTGGTCGACGCTTATTATCGCGGATACGATTGTATCGTCCTTGAAGACGGCACGGCAACGACATCTCCCGGAGGAGCGTTCGAAAATGTCATCTACAACAGTGGGAATGTGAGTTCAAGTACACACCAATGCGCAGTTGGGAGGCTGATGAAATGCTTTTTCGATGTGTAGAGTTACGGATTTGTCACTGATAGCAAGAGAATCATTGCGGCCACGAAGAATTAAATAACTTGGATTCACCCCTGTACTACGAAGATCGTCTGTGACACTCCGAAGCATCTATGCCAATTAAGAATATAATTACAGCATGCCAGTGAAATGGGGGAGGACTTGTTGAATATAAATACAGATTGTTCAAGTAATTTACATGTACTGAGCAGTAACTGGGCTACTCGATCGGTGAGGTAGGTCCAGACAAAAACGTCCTTCGTTATCTATAAATACACAAGCGATTTTATGCCATATCTTCACTCCTGGATTTTACCGATTTCGAACCTAAATGATAAAAATTCAGTCAAATGTCGAGGCAAAGTAAGGAATGAAATCATACATCTAGGATCGTGCGTCGACCAAAAACATCTTGAGAACGGCTTGGTTCAGAACTTGGGCTCGGGGGTTGCGATGTTGTGTGCGAAGAATCGGGTGGGGTGAGAGGTCGTGCATTACTGCCGAACTTGGCACTTTCTCGGAGGTGGGAACGGGGTGGCCTCGGTGGAACTGCTGACACCGGTGTCACAAAGTCCTTTTGCGGAGGCTCTGGAATAATATCTCTGGCCTCGTGTCCGTCATCTTCGTCAGGTAGAGACGTTGGATAAATCGAGGGACTCGAAGGTGCCATAGAGTGCCGCCTGAAAGGTGCCATTGGTGTCGTCAAATCCGTAGTATACGCAAGCCGAGCATTCAGGTATTCATGACGATCGCCTTGGAGGGTTGGATGAGGGTCAGGGAGGATCGACAACCCACCGAAAAAGTTGCGCTGGTCATGAGACGTTGGTTCCTGCAGGGGATGGTGACTTCCGTCGCTCTTGTGCTCCCATTGATGGACATCTTCGTGACTAGTGCCAACGGATCGCATCGTTGGGCCAGCCTGGAAGGAATCCTGTGGATCGTGGAAAGGATCTCCAGATAGAGAATGCGGACGTTGGCGCTGCATTCCGGCCAACCAGCGTTTATGACGTTTCAGACGATTGCTCCGGCGAACAAACAGGACGATGCCAATTATCAAAGTAGCGGCCAATATCCCAGCCACAACACAAATTGCTGCCAGGACACCCTGTTTGTGCAATAGACTTGCAAAAATATCAGCAGGACTTCTAATTCTACTTCAAAGTCATGAGCTTACTCGTTGTTGGATGACAAAGTTTCCATATTTCCCATGTTTGGTGGATTGGCAACAATGTTCGTCACAGTTGTCAAAGCCCCGCCAGCCTCTGTTGAGGTACTTAGAAGAGTCACCAACGGTGGTGTGGTGATAATTTTTGCGCCTTCGACATTTGTAGTTGTAACCGCCACAGCGCTTGATAAAGTGGTGTCCGCCGTTTTGGTTACGGTACTGGTCCTTGGTGTTGTCGAGGCCTTGACCACAGTGACTATGCAGAAAAAAGCACTTGAGCCAAGATGTTCAAAGAGGCCACCATCCATGATAACTGACCTGATGTGAAAGTGGAAGCTGCCGGATGACTAGAAGTGGTCGTAGAGGACTGAACGAAAGGACTACTTGGGAGGCCAGGAGGTCGAGCATCAGACGAGGTTTTTGTGAGACTGGAAGGTTTCGTCGAGAGCGCGCCAGATGAAGAAGCTGAAGGAGAAGTAACAACGGCGTGCGCAGTGTCTGAAGTAGGCATTCTACATAAACAATAAGTCAATTCATAATCCATCTCTTAATCAATGAAAAGTGCGGACATTGTTGTCGGCCTTGCAGATGTAACGATTGGCGAATTATTGTGTGATATTGTCGATTTAGAAGAGGACGACGAGACTGCCATAGACCGAGTCAAGACACCAGATTTTGAACTTGATGATACCACTGTTGCTGCTTGTAAACTCGAAGTAGAGGCTTTTAGAGTCGTGACTGAATTAATGACGCTGCTTGACAGTATGGTCGTCACTTTCACCGACACCGTTGAGCCAGCCACTGTGGTTTTGGGCGTCCGAATAACCTGGTGGTTTGTCAACAATAATTTTTGGTAGGTTTTGCAGGAAACTTACTGCACTTGAATCGGTAGAGACTGTCTGCGCCGGGAATACTGGCCGACTAGAACTGGATTGACCTGGCATAGTAAACGACCCATTGGAGATCGACGAGAACAAGGAGTGCGACGAAAGAGAGGAAGAATTTAGCATAACAACATAATCAAGTGACGTTCATGTAGAGGAAAGATCAGTATGATATATGGAACATTGGGGGAAGAGGGCCTCACCAATACCTCAACCAGACTTCATAAAAGCCTCTACGAGGGCAACCATCGGAATAAGAATGGTTATATGGCTTGCATTAAGAGGGAGCTAATATTATAGCAATAGGCTACGTGTCAGGCCGAAATGTGTGCGATGAATATCCTGTCAGAGACGAGACAGAAGACCAATCCGTAGCGGGAAACTGGTACGGCAGTCATTTGATAGATTACACGCCACTTGCACTGGCAACCACGGTCCAGATTATTGAGAAGAAACTTGGTGGCCGGCTCCATACTCCGAAGAAACGCAGTAGAGACATACGAGAGCACAAGGAGAAGGTGAGCACGCAGGCTCCAAAAACCGATTCCGGCTATTGATGCGCATGGGAAATCTTCGATACGGCAAACTTCAGCCACATCGAAGCACTCTCGCCCCGGAAACATAGAGGATGACCTCGATAGAACCTCAGAAGAACCGAGATGCACAGGAATTCATATGGTAGGCAATGATAGTAATAATTCCAAAGGGTCACTTGTACATATTATCCAATACTAGATGAGGGCAACGACGAATTAGGAGAGAATGCAGATGATCTACTAAGAAATGGGGAAACGTAAATGCAGATAGAATTGTTGGAGCAAAAGCGATTTGACGTGTGACTGTTCGATTGCACAGAATGATAAGATGCGATGACTTGACTCTTCACTCACGGTATCGACCGTGCTATGAGAAAAGTGGGTATGCTTGAACGATTGAATGGGGATGAGAGTCGAGGCAGATAGCGAACAAAACTGCTACGCAAGCAACTGAAGGACCAAAAGCAAATTAATTAAGCGACCCTAAGAAGGATTACAGGTTTGATCTTACCTTGTATAACAACTGAACGTCCGCCGGTTAGACAGTCAACAGCACTTGGATCCAGGGATCCAGTTCTTCACTTTCACTTTGACCGTCCCCCGATTCCGCACACCACTTAGGCTCCCAAAACTCAAACGACTTGAACTATTCACTCGACGTAAAGCCCTGTCACCGTAGCTGACACCACTGCCCGCTTTCTCGGGGTCAAGGGTGCCCGATTCTATGGCTAGAAGGATTGCTCGGGCCGCGAGCAGGAAAGGGGCTTCCACATTTTCGCCTGTAAGTGATGACGCTTCTAAAAAGTGGACATCTGGATGAAAACAAAAGATAAGGTGACCGGCGTTGAACCTATTGGATTTGCAGATACACACCATTTTCAGCGGCCCACCTACTCGCTTCCGACCACTCTACTTCCCGGTCTTCCTCCCTGTCGGATTTGTTGCCGACCAAGACAACTACAAGATTCGGGCTGGCCAATGTTCTAGCATCCGCTAGCCACCGTGAAAGGTTCAAGAAGGAGTCCCGACTTCAAATATAAGATAAGAATTATAAAGCGTCCGTCAAGGCTAAACATACTTTGTAATATCATAAACAAGAATGGCCCCTGCGGCCCCACGATAATAACTGCGCGTTACTGACCTGCTCAAATAAATTATTCAGTGTTCTGTGATATAGTCAGCCTGAACTGACCGAAATCTTTCTTGTCCTGCAGTATCCCATAACTAGATGACGCCATTGAGCACACGAGCTGGGAAAGATGTGGTTACAACATCGGACGGACCTGCAACTTGATCCTTTTCTCTCCCAGCTTCACTGTCCTACTTGAGAATTCAACACCTATAGTATGTTGCGAATGGTCTTTGACTAAATGACATTATCAGATATTGGTGAAGGAATAGAAAGTCAGAGGACGAACAAGAATTGTGTGTGAAATGATGCAATAAACAAGATTTCCCGGTTCCAGCTTCCCCTAAGTCAACAAATATCTAGGTTGAGTGACCTGGAGGGTTTATAACCACGTCAGATATCTCACCAATAACAATATATTTCATTAAAAAGTCTGTATTTCAGAGGTTTGAGTTGAGATTCTTGTGTGGGTTGATGATATCGCATGATGGTACGAACCGTATGTTTCTAGGAGCTCTGTTGCGCCTGCATCGAAGTCATTAGGCATCGTAGATGCAGAATAGACCGTTTAATAACGACGATAAGCAGTGGGGGAAATGTAAAGCACAATTCAGGATCCAAGACCTCTGAACGGCCTCATGGCCAGTGTTGCTTGACTTGGCCATTTATGACTTTGATGAGCAGTACACCGACTCACGTGACTACCATCAAAAGTCAAATAGGGGTGACTATCATTATTCAAACTTCAAGCTTCACTGGAAACTTGAAAGATTTGGAGTGAGGAAAACTGGTTCTGCTTTTAAGCTTTCCATTATATATTTGAACAACCTTAAGTATGTATAGCATCATCCTTATTTTTCAAATATTGGACGACGAGGACAGCAAGTACGATTCCAATTAAAAGCAGCTTCGTGACTCGAGGCGCAGGCATTCACCATCCTTTCCAAGGCACCCAGACATCGACCACTTCGCGGCCTCCTCCAACATCACTGTCTACAATATAGTACCAAGGATGGGCCTTAGTTGGTGTTCAGTCTTTTGATAAAACGTCTTCAAATCCCGAATTACTCACCGCAGCAATCAGGCAAGCATGTTGGCCGACAATGCTGATGGTTTTTCCTAATTCCAACGGACTTGCTTTCGGCTCGGTGGGAGTAAGAATTCCGTGCTCCTGTGACATCCTTGATAATTTCCATGGAAGACCGATGACATCCCCATAACCTCCCGATGGACCAGAATCCTTGCTAAAAGCGATGACTCCTGCGTCAATAAGAGCTTCGTCGACCCCATTTTCCCCTCTTCCGGGGTAGTATGAAATAACGGTAGTTTGGACACGCTGTGATATACATGTATGATCAATCAAACTTGTATGTTGTTGTTGTAGATCCAGCATTGGATAATTTCCTGGAAATTTACAATGAGCTAGGTTTGTGGTGTCAGAAAGAATCCGGAAGGCTCGCCTGCATGGAGTTCGAGGGTTCCGTGAAGAACTTGCGAAAGAGCATGTCTCGCTTCAGCACTTGCCGCATGAGCAGTTGGCGTTGACCCGACCGACAACACAAAAGGTTTTGTCACGACGACGTCGTGGTCCAAATTAGATATCATTGTCAACGCATATTCCGCTGCGGTGTTAACAGCTTGAACTTCTCCGGATAAAAATTCTGACGCCTGAGACAGCGAAGTTGAACCATAGGCATTGCCCGCATGCCCGTAGAAACCGTGGAGATGGATGGCCGTTGACTTGAATATGACTTGAAGAAGATTATTTAATTCAGGCGATCCTGGGCACACCCCAGCGCGACTAACAAAAGAAATTTGAACGCCGAATATCCATATCAGTTCTAGAACATTGAAGAAAATCTCACTTTTGACCACCGTTTATCTTTATAAACACTGGCCACCTCTTGCGGGAGCCTTGGGTCTTTTCGAATTCCTCCAAAAATAAAACTTGATCTGGATGATCAACTAACAATCTCACGACACCTCCATATTGGGCAAGCTCTTCCCGTAGAGCTGATAGATCCGCAACTTTGTTAATGGGCACAGGCAGACCGTATAGGATCTGCACTCCTTTTTAATATCGGAAATGTTGAAATAAGAGAAGGAAACTGACATCTTGGACAATTAAATCTGCGACTAAGCCACTCCGAACAACCTGCCAAGCCTCCATCATAGTCGAAACAATGACCGCATGTGTTTGATCTTGCTTAGAGATAAGTTGCAGTTTCGTTCCTTCTGTCGTCTAGATCATCCCATGGGGATCGTTAAAGGTGTAATTTGTTCCGTAACTATTCTCACTTTGTGCGTTTTAAGATGGGCACGAAACGTAGCCCCCCAATCCTGGGCTTTCTGGTGCATACCTGCACAATTCTGTGCAAACACCTTTCGGTCAATGATCATTGCGGGAGTTCGCAATGTGTCCACAGTTTTTCCTAAAAAGGTGTTGACGAGATCCTGTTTGTCTGGGCCGTTGGAAAAATGTGTAGTAGTTTGAAAAGTCATCTTCGGTGTGGGTATTAGGGCAGGAGCAGGAGCAAGAGAGTTGAATGGTTCTAAATTGGAGAAGAATCTCGAGAAGCCTTGTTATACTTGATATATCTTTTGCTTATGCTTGTTTACCGCTGCGTCTTCATGATAGTATGTAGATCTGAAAGCGTACCCGATAGCTTGGATAAATATCTGAATGGATGCAAAAGTGGACGTACGCTTATGAGTCACTGGACGGTGATTGAACCAACTTGGAGTGAGGGTGTCTTGGGACAGCTCAAAGCTTCACAAGTCATGGTTGCGAGAACTTGATTTAATAATGCGACATGGATCGCTCAATAAATTGAGAGAAAGGTCGAAGAAATGGCGAGGGACCTTGTTACATAACATCAACGAACTCGGGCGTCCTTCAGAGTCGAAACCCTCGAACCTTCAAAGCCCCTATAAATTATGTATCACGTGCACATAATGTTCCAGCTGAAAATAGCCTAAGCTTGGTACTCTTGGCTCCTCTCGTTACCTCTCCAATATTTTTATCATCTCAACCAGCTTTCTCGTCATATCCTGGTCCCTCTTACAAAGTACCCATTAAACCACATTGCTCTTGGCTTCTTGTTCTCTTTTTGACGATAGCTCCCAATTACTGAGCGCCATGAAATTTCCGTTGCAAACCATCCTGTTTAGGTGGTTTCTCCAAATATGTTTCTCCCTCGATCGTCACCGTTTCTCTCCATTACGAAAAGAGGGCAGCGGCGGATGAGCATTTTCGTTGGGTTCTTGTTCCACGACCATGTCATCTCCCCCGCGCTCTGAATCTCCTTCCCCACATTCATCTCCCGGACTTTCCTCGTCGTCTCAGCCCAGGCGTGATACTAGAGATGATTATTTCGGTGATGTCGTATACGAATCACCTGAATCGGACGATTGTGACTCGGGACCTCATCGTACTGAAGACGAAGACGCTGGAACAGATTCAACTCTCGACGATGCCGAATATCATTCAGAGTTTGGACATCCACTCCAAAGGATGCCCCGTCTCAAGAGTGCGGATCATGGCCTATGTTACGACTCCGATACAGCCGTTAAGGTGCTATTGAATTCCTCTCACTCTTCTCAATCAAGCCTATTATCCATATCGGATCAGGTTACTGTGTAAGCCATCTATCCTCAATCGCTGTCGCAAATTGCATCACTTACCACTCTGCAGGAATTATGATCGTATTATTGACATTCTCCTCGAACAAATACCTAATCCTTTCATATCACGAGGAGATGAAAACCTAGTAAGTAATCACTGTCTTTAATATATTCTTCAAGACAATTTATTGACCTTGTCCTTAGATTATGTTTGATGCACCTCGAGATGACACACTATACCGCCACCAGGAATCTCTGCCCCCTGTCATGGTCAAAAGATTCAACTTGAAATCTCCCGAATTGCGTCTTCTTCTAGAACTCAACGTCCCTGAATCGAGAGAAGATCCTTGGAACGTTGCTCCCCACATTCTAAGAACGGTTGAAAAAGATGACTATGTGTACCTTTGTATGCAACGTCTCTATCAATACAATGACCCACCCTTGGTCAGCGTGTCACAGTATATAGATTTTTTCAGACAGGTGTTAGAGGTGAGCAAGGTGTTATTACACACAGATATCCTAGCTTATCCACTTTTTACAGGGCTTGTCATTTCTCCATGAACAACACATCGCTGGCTTGAGATGTGCTGAGCCAACTTCGTATATGGTTGACCTCAGCAGTGCTCCGCATCCCCCCTCTCCAAAGAAGGACGGAGATGCCCCAGTGTTGGCCCAGTTTGATCGTTTCTCGTTTCCAGTGAGATACTACTTCGCAGACTTCAGCCAAGCAACGCGTTTTTCTGCGTTCTCGCCTTGCCCATCTACACCATCCAGCCCTGGGGCCGGTATCAGCGCACAAAGACGACCTGGCGATCCCTTCAAACATGATGTTCAGGACTGTGGCGCTTTGTTCGATAAACTCCTCCTCGAAGTAAGAGTCAGGCTCATGAACTTGCTTTCCATTTCTGATAGCAACCATTGTCAAGGTTCCACAAATTTCCGCCAAGTTTAAATCCCTTACAAAGGCAATGACTCTAGGGGGGTTCGATGCTGATGATGCCCGGCGACTTTTTGAGGCATTGTGCCGATCACTCGATGCAGACGTTTTCGAACAATCTGCATCTCCTCAACCAGCCAACGCTCATCCTGGACGAGCTCGTTCCTTGGCTTATCTGACATCTGGCTCTCCCCGAAGTCCCGACGGCTTACAGGAGAAGGTGATCTCACGTTAACGCGATAAAATATGTAGAAACATTCTCTGTTATCGGAGTACGTATGTCAATGGAGTTATCTTCGCTACTTCCTGGTCGATCTTCAGCCAATTCAAGTGACGAAAAATGTATAGTTGTTGCCGATTGCCATCAGAAGGCAGCGATTGCCTCCATCTCGATATCAACATCGTTTGGCAGTTTAGCAGCTTGGATACATGTTCGGGCAGGTTTGGGGGAAGGTAAGAGCTTGGATGGGGTGAGTGATGTTTGACGTTGTTCTTCTTGAATGCCCTACCTTCTCATACACTTCGTTCATTGCAGCAAAGTTATCCATATCTTTCAAGTACACGTTCACTTTGACCACCTTTTCCCAGGAGGAGCCCGCAGCCTCTAAGACGTTCCCCAGATTTTTTATGCACTGGGCCTGATTGAGCAGAGGCGATGAACATGCCATCAAGAAATTCGATAAATCCTCCTACTGTATGTTCTTGGATCCCTCCTGGAACCACTTGACCAGTGATATCTGTGGGCACTTGGCCGCTCAGGAATATCAATCCAGGGACTTTGGTTGCGTGTGCTGAGTATACGGCTTCCTATCAGCAAAAACGAACGATTCTCGGATATTGTTCTTGCACTGACAAAGGATATGTTGGAAATTGGCATTCTTGGAGGAATTGATCTTTTCAACGGACATGGTGATGGGTAATCTGTCGTTCGATCAGTAGGAAAGCCTGCTTACTCTCATCCCAACAGACTGCATTTGAATGACCTCGGTTTAGCGGGCCGTTCCATTGCGAGAAGCCATAGAAGATTGGAAGCCAAAATTAAACTTGTTCGTCTTTCCCCAACCGTTTAGCCTCGCAGTATGAGTCTCCCTTTTTCGTTCTCACATCATAGATTATAACCCCTCTAGAATTTGCCGTGCATTCACGAGGGTAGAAAGCACTTGAAACGATGGCCAGATGTTTATCTACGGCATCCACCAAATGACTTCTGCTCCCTGGTCATAAGCCCTGCTCTTTTCTTTTCTTTCTTCCTCTTGGATCGGATCTTCCTTAGTCCTCCACCACGTCTCCCCCTTCTGATATGGCACACCATACCACGAGCAAGAGCCCTAGTCAGAAAGAAGACATCCAACGTTTGGACATATCTGATGTAACTGCCGAAGAAGAAAGGAAACTTCGTTGGATATACGACTGGAACTTGTTGCCACCACTGGCGTTCATGTTTGAGCAGTCCCTTCTTTGAAGCCCTTCCTAAATGCTCATTGTGATGTCAGGTACCTCTGCAATGCACTGGATAAAGGCAATGTTGGGAATGCTAAGACTGATCATTGGGACAAGGCAATATTCGATGTTCAATATCTTTCATAAAAAGGCTCATACAGTATATTCAAAAGGACATTGGCCTCACAGGAAATCAGGTATATAAGCTTTTCATATTACTGTCGAAGCCTCCTCACTAAATCTCTTGCCAGTATTATCTACTAGTTATGATATTCTATGTAAGTTCTCTCCATCACCTGTCTACATTCAAAACCGTTGATTTAGTTTTACCTTACACTAGGTCCCGTTTTGCTTGTGAGTTACGATACGTATAACGTTTACTCAAATGTGAGTCTACATGGAAATTGTTATGTCAGGTTTGGCACTCCCATATCCCTTCTGGTCAAGAAATATTCTGCTGCCCGCGTCCTTCCTTTGATGGTGGTTGGTTTTGTGAGTATATTTACCCGTCAACACATGAAATTTAAACATATCTGCTCTTCAAGGGTTCTATGTAAGATGTTGTTGCATACGACTGATATATCCAGCTAATACTATTTTACAGGTCATTGTTAGCAGGAGCCGCCACGAATTTCTCTGGTAATCTGGAGCAAGTTGCTTGACGAAAGATATGTTCCTTACATTTCATTTCCCAGAAATATTCGCCATCCGGTTCTTTTTAGGAGTCTTCGAGTCACCTATGCTTCCTGGAGTAGTTTTCTATCTTTCGACGTTCTACAAGCGCGGAGAACTTGCATCACGGGTTGGGATTTTCTACGGTATCTGGGTCTTTCGTTTCTACCGAGATCACCATTCAAACAATTTTGCAGCTGCAGCGTCTATCTCTGGTGCATTTTCTGGTTAGATTTTGTTTTTCGAAAGTTCAACCTCATGTCGCTACTGAGTGAACCTATAGGGCTAATTGCTTATGGAGTCTTTCATATCCACAATTCTAAGTATCATTCTTGGAAATTCTTATTCTGGATTGAAGGTACCCTGATGGTTCCCCCAAATGATTGATTTAATCGATTGACCTTCTCATTATTCTCCAGGAGCTGGTAGCGTCGTTTTCGCAATATTTGCTTGGTTTTGACTTCCCAAGTCCCCAGCGACATGGTCAAAGTTGACTGACCGTCAAAAGGCTGCAGCGGATGCCAGAATAAGGGCAGATTCTTCGGTCTCAACTACAG
The DNA here is from genome assembly GCA_019904355.1 of Psilocybe tampanensis. Classification (NCBI taxonomy): domain Eukaryota; kingdom Fungi; phylum Basidiomycota; class Agaricomycetes; order Agaricales; family Agrocybaceae; genus Psilocybe; species Psilocybe tampanensis. The sequence goes on along the minus strand of JAHXRV010008160.1, from coordinate 33,099 downwards.
AGAGACTGAACATTCGTGATGCTTTTCGTCCATTTGCCGATCCCATGTACTGGTAAGCATTTATTGCAAATCGGTGCTACAGCATATGATCTATAATATAGCACATCTACAGGTTATGGGCACTAATTTCTCTTTCCTTTGGCGTGCCATTGGCAAGTGTCAACAATTTCCTTCCACAGATCGTGGCCAGCCTTGGTTATTCGACAGTACGAACAAATCTTTTGACAGTTGCCCCGAACGTTGTCGGGACTGTAGCACTGCTAGGACTCACCTTCTCCTCCGATTATTTTCGGGAGAGGTCTATCCACATGTGGGTCCTCCGAGAGGTTTTCCTTCAAAGCTGTTCTATCAGTGGTTGGTGGTTAATAAAAAGAGGACATTTCAGATGTGTAGCCCTTGCCACAGGCATAACAGGCTTCATCATCCTCGGGGCCATTGATGTTGTGAAGGATAAAGGCGTAGCGTATTTTGCTTGCTTTTTGTTGACTAGTGGGGTATGCATCCACTTTCATTGTCTTGACCTCCGCTCATCCGTGAATCGTCATAGGCATTCGCGCCGTCCGTGCTGACTAGTACATGGTATTCAAACAATACGCCCAGCGAATCTCGACGTGCAGTTGTCGCCGCGGTGATGGGTTTGTCTGTTCCTTGTTGTCCAGGGGGTGGAAGAAATTGACAGTCTTCCAAAAGTTGCGATTGCCAATTCTGCTGGTTTGATTTCCACCAATATTTTCAGGGCCAAAGATGAACCAAAATACATACCAGGTAAGATGGTGTTGGTTTCAATAATTGAATTAAGACTAATGGTCGATGATTCTCAGCTCTTGCGATATCAGGTTCGTGTTGCAACGTTTGACACAAGCGGGGTTTGTCTGACCGCTTTAATCCAGCCGGGTTCGGGGGACTGTGCTTGTTACTTGTAGCAAGGTGAAGTACAGGTCACAAGATGACGAAACTCGCAGTTTCATTGATAATTTTCTAGCATGGGGATATATATGAGAGTTGAGAATCGGAGGAGAAATAGGGTTCAGAACGTTAACATTACGGCGAGCGACGTTGAGACAGAAGCTTTAGCTTTAGGTCCAAAGTCTCCAGCGTTCCGCTATATGTTTTAACATTCCCCCGTCAATGTCTGTAAGAATAATACCTACGAAACCTACATCCAGTGCCGTCAGTTTTCAAATCGGAAGTCCGAGTCAAGCCCCGAACTCTGTACACATACTAAAAGAAACTAAAATGCCAATGGACGTTGTCGCCGGTTGTGGTGAATGTGACGAGTGATCATCGATCAAGATGGTTTTTTATTTGATTCAATCTAACATAGAAAAAACATTGAGGTAAAAGCGCAATAGCATGTTGGAATGTACCCAGATACAACCTGCCTGTCATGTTCTAAGGCCAAGGCACCGACCTGAGATTGGGAAGGGAATATCTGGATTGTATAGAAATTGAGATGTGATCAGAAAAAGCAATGGTTCAAACGAATTTTTTTCTTTAATGCGATCTGTGTATAAACGGAAAATGAAAATTCAGTGAGGGAAATTCTGACACCCCTGTATGCTTGACTTCGGACTGCGGATATAGAATCATTGGTGGGCCTGCATAATGGCATCGGATATGAATGTGGCCGAGACTTGTCGTCCTCCGAACCAGCGTCCATTGAGACCTTGAGTGGCTTTCTTTGCGGATTCGATAGAATCGAACTTAACATAAATCTCTCCCTGAAATCGTGTAAAGGGCGTTCAAAATGAAGACTAGGACGAAAGCTCACTTGTGTCTCTTTTTCGACTTTGATAGCGGTGACTGGACCGTACTTAGCTTCACATTCGCCCTTGACGTCTTCAGCTAGGTCCTTGTCCCAGTCTCGTTCTGTTTCCCTAGACGCAATATAAAAATCAATCTGATATCAAGAAAAATAAGATATTGAAATTTACTCTTCAGGGTTAAACATATTCTTCAGTAGAACAGAGCGAGATTGCATAGATTGAGGAATGTTGACACGGGGTCTAAATACTTTCTGTTAGAAGATTGGACGTGTTTAGAAGGAGAAACTTACGCAGGCTCTGGAAGAGAAGGGGCGCTTTCAGTCCTAGCAAGTTTCTGCATTAGCGCTTGACGAGACGCAGCGTTCAAGTTACCACCTAGATCGCAAAAAATAAGATGGTTGTTACAAGCAACTGGCCAAGGACATACCGCCTGCTTCATCTAACGAGTCTTGTTGTGTGTATTTAGCAGTTCCTTTTTCATGTACTGTATTGACGCGAAGCTTTATAATTATAAAGTTGTTAGACCCCTGTCAAATAAGAGGAAAAAGACGTTTCCTACTGTTCGGCCAGCAAGTTCGAAACCTTCCATTTGTTCGAGAGCCATTCTCGCATCCTCAGATCGTTTATATCTGGGAAAGAATGAGAAGGGCTTTGTACAACGGATTAAAGTCAAGAACTCACTGCACAAAGGCATATCCCTTGCTACGACCAGTCATGGGATCTCTGTGCAAATCGACAAATTCGAGTTCCCCGAAAGGTTCGAACACCTGCTTGATATCGGATTCGGTGAGGTTGAAATGCAAAGAACCAACGTATAATCTGCAACCAATGCGTGTCAGTTCAGAGGAAACCCTGTCATTAATGAATCTTACTGCATAGATCCATGAGCTGACGTAACACCTGGCGGAAGGTTGAGACTCCTGTTGGTGCATTAGTTCCATTCCGCATGACTCTAGCCAAATGCGTACCCATCGCCAGGATGTAACTTGTTCCTTTCCGATTCAGTAAGTTGTACCATAATGGGGAGGCCCATCACTACAGTTCCGGAAAGAGCGAGGGCTTTCTCAACAAGATCAATGGATCGGAACTCAACATAGCCAATGCTGTAAATATGAGACCAGGTTAATGACATCTTCTTGAGTATGGTCATCACTTACCCTTTGGATCGACGAGAGAGCCTATCAGTCACGATCCGTGAATCCATGACGGTCCCGTCGCCAAGCTTGTCTTCGAAAAAGTAACCTAAGTCTCGAGCGGTCAACCGTGCAGCAAGTTGCGAAACAAAAACAGATCGTGCTTCAGAGTCGTCTTCTTTCGGTTCATCTGGGTTATAATCCTCCATTTGATTGTCATAAGAAGGATAAGAAGGAGAACCACGCCTTAAGCGTTTCATCAGTAAGAGGGTTTTGTATCATAAAAAGATATCTCACATAACACCTGGTGGAGGAGGGCTCCTCAAGCCCAGCTCGTCGTCATCGTCCAGTGGCCTGCTTCCTCTTCGTCGGTCTCCAGAACGGATTGATCGAGGACTGTCCCGAGGAGGCGGGGGAGGAGGCGCACCTGACGGAGGTGGAGGAATATCGTCAAGAGCTTCTGACCTCCTTCTTTTAACTCTGTCGTCGTAATCTCCTTCATAATCATCTCTTTTGCGCCTGCGGTCACGGTCCTTGTCGTCCCTTTCTCTGTCTCTGTCTCTCTCCCTGTCTCCGCGTTCCCTGTCTCTATCCCTGTGACTGTGTCTACCATCAGAGCCATCATGCCTGCTGCTACGATGTCCTCTATCGTTGTCTCTGTCACGACGACGTTCTCTGTCCCTGTCCCGGTCCCTATGTCTGTCGCGGGAACGATCTCGATATGCTCTGTCGCTTCCTTTGTCACGACTACGGCTCCTTTTCCTGCGTTCGTCTGGTTCAAGTTTTTCTCTTCGCCTATCCTTATTTTCATGGCCTCTTGATGCAGATCGATGTGAACGCCTAGTACGGAGGGTGTCAGTAGACAGGTTCCGAGAACTAGAAGGTAGTGAGAAATAGAAAACTGGGAAGGAATATCATGACGACGTACGAGCGGCGATTCGGAGATTTATCTATTTCCATTGAACTATTTTGTCAAAAGTTGTAATTGTAACTGGAGTATAGTTTGTGTGGTCCCAAAATGAGCCTTGAGGTGGCCAAAAAACGCGGTGTTTGCTTGGCCGTATTTATACCAGTTGATGCATGCTGCCAACTTCACTCTCCTTTCATTTGAACTTTTGGCAATTGCTCCCTTATCATCAATATATCGGACATGGTGCTATGCGCTGCTATGCATTCTCACAAGTGAATTCATATCTACAACAAATTACCCAACCTCTCGCGCACTCTCTTTTCTGCTTGAGCCAACTCCATTTCCTCAGCTTGACGATACAGTTCATTCAACGGGTTCTGAGCACCATCTAACTCAAGGTCTGATTCCAGTTTCGAGAATTCCCTAGAAAATTCCCCACTGAGAATCTGAAGCCGTGTTAATCTTCGTGGTTTCAACCTGTCTATCCAGTGGATCACGTACTTGTTTGTGAAGAATATCATTGAAATGAGCACGAGCCGCAATCCCGTCTAGTGCCAATGCCCCACGCAGTTGGCCATATTGGGAAACTATCGAATGGTGCTTTAACTGTGACGATGCCCTTCATTTAGAGTCCCAGGATGCATTCTAACGTCAGACATACCTGTCCGATAAACCCATCTTCAGCGGCACGCTCGAAGATCTCGGCGGGTTCCTTTGACATCCACCTATAAACAGTTCAGTAGTTTCCTGGTGGCTGCAAAAGGGTCGAGCATGCACACATTTCATAGCAAAGGGCTTCGTCCGAGCACCCAGCTTCCTTGAGAACACTGAACGCCTCGCTGTGATGGTCACATCAAACTAGAGTGCAGATAACTTCCATTAAGACGACCAACCGGAATAACATGATAATGTTTGGCCATAACGCTTGTTCTATGGATCTGTCAGTCAGCGTCTTTGGACAATCCTGTTCAGTATAAAACCAACATACCTGCAAGAAGGTCCATAGCAGTTTCCTCACGGGCAGAAGAAGCTATAGCTCCAGCTTTAGTGGCTCCAATTGCTCGAGAGAGAGCTAATGCAGTTTTAAAGCCTGTCCCTGAACCATCTTGTTCCACGGAGACGAAACAAGGGAAGCCCTTTCCTTTTTGATATAGAGAACGAACCGAGCTTCCTATCATCCTTGATAAAAAAGAAAGAAAAATAAAAACATCTTGAGGTTCCTGAAGCAAAAAAAAAAAAGAACGATACATAATGCACACCTTGGGGCGACCATGACAACATCTTGTTGAGGGTTGAAAGTCAAAAGTTTGAAGAGGACATTATATCCGCTAGCAACGACAACGGTAGCATGAGGCTTCAAATTCGGTGCAAAGTGTTCGTTGAAGACTGTGGGCTGGACTTGGTCCGGAATAAGTATGAACACAACTACGAAAGAGGTCAAAATCCAGAAAGCTAAGAGATATCATCATTGAGCACTCACCATCAGCAACCCCTGCTGCCTTCGAAAAGTTATGCTCTACGTTGAAACCCTTAGAAATCGCATCTTCAGCGTACGAATCTTGACGGTTGGCAATCAATATCCTGTCGTTAGGAATCCCAGAATCGCGTAGGTTCTGAGCCTGAGCTGCGCCTTGGTTTCCGAAGCTGGCATTTTTGAGACTGCTGAGCACAAGCTGAGGATAAGAATTCTATGAAGCTGCTCACCCAAGGAAAACAATAAATTTATCATCTAACAGACCAAGGTCCGCGTCTGCGTCGTAATAACTGACAGAATGAAGTCGTTTTCATGACAGAGCACCTGGGATTGAAAAGAGAGCCTACATTTTGGCCGATGGCATTTCGGAAGAAAACAAGTTTGCAGGAGATGATGCTTGTTGTTCGAAAGGAAGATAAGCAGTGTCTGCTGCCCCTCGTTCTCAGGAAGTCCTACATGGTCCACTGCAAGACGAAATATCCCGGTGACTTCCAAGAAGCATGTTGATTCTTTTCACATCCAATGAAACGGGCCGCTGCAAAGTAAGAACTTTGCGGATGAGACGGGCCGTTGTAACTTGGGATGACCTCCATCCTCTACTTAACGAGCCCTAAACCATCAGGACAATAGGCTAGCTACGCACACAGCCTTCTCATATTCTTCTTATGTCGTTGGCGACTAACAAAATCGTGTGTATCACGGGTGCTTCCAGGGGAATCGGGAGAGCATGGTGAGTCCAGCTTCGAGAACTCCTTGACAGAACCTTTGGATCTGACGGATGGGATATCGAAATTCCACAGTGCTCTTGAATTCGTAAAGCAAGGGGCATCCGGTTTGATACTTCATTATCTCGGAGACACCGAAACGATGGAGGAGATCGAGAGCCTCAGAAAAGAAGTAGAAGAGAAGGGAGCCCGTGCCGTCACCATCCCAGGCGACATTGCAATCCTAGAAACGTCCAAGAAGGTTCGTGTGACCAAAATCCCTAACCATTGATGATCAGATAACTCACGAGTCAAGCGCCGAAAGATTGTAGAGACCGGCATAAAAGAATTTGGGAGGATTGACGTGCTCGTTTCTAATGTTGGAATATGTCCATTCTCCGAATTTCTGACGATGCCACTGGAAATCTGGGAGCGTACGAGACAGGTCAATCTCGATGGAACGTTCTATATAGTTCAAGGTAAAAATATTTGAGTTAGTCGCGGAAGATGACGAACTGATATAGTCACTCACCACCAGAAGCAGCCCTTCAAATGACGAACCAGGAACCACAAGGGGGATCAATAATCGCCATATCTTCTATATCTGGCCTTCTTGGAGGAGCTCAGCAATGGTGCTTAAATCAAAATACGAGAATAGTTGTCCATGTCGCTGATTTTGACGGTGTTGCGACAGCCATTATGGTCCTACCAAGGCAGCCATAACATCCTTGATGCAAAATTGCGCCGTTGCCCTCGGAAAACATGGGATTCGAGCCAACGCCATTCTTCCTGGCACCGTTGCGACAGATATTAACAAGGAAGACTTGAAGAGCCCTGCAAAACGTGATTACATGATCAACCGAACACTTTTGGGTAGATTGGGAAGTGAGTGCAGTCGACCTTTAAACACATGTGAGGGCTTGCACAGAGCTGATTACTGTTTGGAAAGCCCCGGAGGACATCGCAGGGCCAGCAGTGTTTCTGGCAAGCGACTTGGCGAGATACATCACTGGAGCTTCAATTATTGTCGATGGTGGTTTGTTCGTCAATTTCCAATGACCCAATCAAGAGGAGAACAAACAGAAGGATGGAATTCCCTTCATACATTTGTATTTAGAAGTTTACACGGAAAATTCGGTCCGCCTGAGGGAACGTCGAACATCTATTTTCCATCCACCAATCAGTGTCTGAATTCCGGGACCAACTGTTTCCCATTGATGATAACTGGGTCAGCCGCAATAAGAACGGTTATCCACCGGGCCCAGTGTTTGGACGGATTTCTCCATGCGTGCATGGTGCCTTTCTGAATGACGGTATCACCTGGATTTTTCAAGTGCTTCTCTGTTCCATCTTCATTGATCAGTACCAATTCGCCTGAGACTGAGAACCGAAATGTTGGTCAGGTCAAAACCGATATCAAACGTCCAAGATTACGCACTGAGAATGTTATAATCCAAGGAGCAAGTGCGATGCTGCGGCAAAGTTGTCAACAAGACCTTCATACTGTTTGCGAGTAAAGCACATGCCATTCCTGTGATGCCTCCGGGTGCTAATTCGGTAGAGCGCAGATTTGTACCTGCAGGATGAACGAGGCCAAAATTTTCGTGCTCTTCAATAACGCGTTTCGCTCCGTCTTCTCTATCAGACCTTGAGCACACAAAGAGGATGGGTTCAAAAAGCATGAATTACCTTCGATTGTTATCGTTGGTAGGGACAGAGTCGCTTGTGACCCAGATTGAGGCCGAACGACCGCCTTTAACAAGTTCCATGCCCTGTTGCGAATCATTAGGCTCTCCAACATGTAAGAGAGAAGCAAAGCCCACTTCAGATCGGATTTCATTATCGCTTTGAATGATCGAATTGCCTTTGTTATCGTGAGTTGTTACGACCCTGCGGAGGTGAGGGAGGGTCAATGCGAATGGTTGAGACATCTTGGAGAAACAAGTCGACAACAAACGGCTAGACACCTTCTGGTTAAATAGATGGCATGTTCGAAATAAAGTAAAGATGAAATCGCATCACATGCTGTCTTACACAGAAGGTTGCGCGGTAAAAGAGATTCTGGCCCACATGGTCGTGCAAAGAAAGTATTGTTTACACGATACCATTCATGCTGACGTGTTTGATACACACCATAGTACAGATTCTGATTGAACACAGAAGATACAGCAGAGCATATAAGGAGCTAGGGAGCAGTATCTGTGTGTGTGTGACGCGATTAAAACCTTTAAAACAGTGTGGCATGTGAGACTATACGTACAGTAGTAGTAATCGTCGATCAAGGGCATCCAATCTTTTAGCAAAGCACCGAACAATCCCAGTAAAGGCGTATGTGCCGTTCGAGCAACGATGGAGTCCAATTTCGGACTAGAACGTAATGGTAAGTTGAATATAATATTTTGTTCATGAAGACACTTACCGGGTGTATGAATCCCATATAGATCCACGAAGGAGGTACCAGAGCATATCTTTATCCCGTTTAGCGTATTCCGACCTCTCAAGTTCTGCTGAGGCAGTGGGAGTACGGCGAAGACTGCGTGATGCAAACTCCATTATTAACGCCACAGTAACGGGTCGGCTTGACCGAACTCCAGACTTCCGGTCGATAACAACAAGGTATGCTGCAAGGCGAATTAATTTGTCTCTAATTATATTGTAAATATAGTTCACGTACCATATATAAGAGGCCGGAGGATATAGATTGTTTCAGCTATCCAGTCCCGAGGACCGGAAAGAGATCGTACAAGTGAAAGAGGGGATTTGACTGAAGAAGTTGTTAACGCTTTTGGCAGAAGAAATTCTTCGGCCGATGTTTGGGATTGAGCGGATGTCAGAAGGGTATGTGGAGGTAAAGGAACGTGGTTGTTTCGAAGATGATCTGGAGTGACCGGAGGTGAATGTGGAGAGGAAGACGGGGCTAAGGTTGGGGATGCTGCATCGGTCTGGGAAGTAAGAGTAGTTGGGTCAAACTCCCGTTCAGGAATGGGGGGTGAAAGTAGAGGTCTGTGCGTGACTTGGAGGAGAAGAAGACGCAATAATGCTCTAGACGGCCAGATTAGCATTTATACTGGGATAGCAGTGGAAGGAAATAATTACTTTATTGTCTCGAGAAGTATGACACCTCTCCACCTCGTTTTATCGGATACTTTACGCCTAAGACCCATCTCAATAACAAGCTCCGTAAACCGGATAACTTGCAGTATACGGGAGGCCAGTTTGTACAGATAGTTTCTGTCTGTCCAAGCCCTTGTGAAACGAGTGTGCAAACTGGTTGGTATCAGGGGCTGGTGCGAAGGATTGGCTTTGACAACTCGAGATAATATTGTATCGTGATACATGCTCATGACATTGAGAAGTGAGGTGACTAGTAACCATTGGGTCATTAAATAAAATCGGTCTCTTGACCTGAGGAGCGCTGCTTACGGGCTTCTGAGGCAAGTTCTGCATCTTTGAAACGGCCAGGGAGGAACCAAGTGATAGATCGAAGAGAGGACTCCAAGGTGGAGATTGTAGAGACATTATTAAGAAGAAAAGAATCATATCTGGCTTTGGAGGACGCCATGAAGGACGTTCAGAATTAAGTTTGCAGGCTGTATGTAGACGTAGAGTTGGTCTGTGATTCCCCAGCAGTCGAGACGCCGACCCGAAAAAGTCCCACGAATAATGTGTGTAACGCGTCACAAATCAGTACTTTGAAGCTGTCACACGTTCCAAAATAGGGTCCTGTCTTGGTTTGAGATGGCGGTCTTGTCTATTTCTCAGTATAAGGCTTGCAGCCAGTCGGCGTTGGTGCGCAAGCGCTGCTCTCCCATTTACTTTCACAATGTCCCTTTCAGCTCCTCTCATGGACATCACCCGTACCAGCCCAGTTAGAGGCCAGCTTGAGCCCTACGACCCACGCACTCCAAAGGGTTGCCGATATATCCAAACCACTGATACCCCCGACGAACTCAAGGTGATTCTACCACCTTAATTTCCAGGCCAATCTTCGACGCTAACTATCCAGTAGATGTTATTACCTCCAAGCACTGCCGCAATGTATGAACAACTCTTGAATCTCGAGAACTATGAACTTTCCAAGAAACCAACCTCTTGGGAACGCATCATGGAAATCCGTCATTTAAAGGATCGCATGTGTCGAAAATGCCAGAAGATAGCGAAGACCATTATGCCGATAGCTAGGTCTTCTTCCCGAGGGGACTCCTTCGTCTTCCAAACCTTCGTGGCTCCTCCGGACTTTCGTGTGAAGGAAATGGAAAAATGGTTTAGGGATCAGCAAAAGCGTGCTGCATCAATGCCTCGTCGGCCTGTGGCTCCCGCCATATCTGGTACACACGATATCTCTTTAGCAGGTCCGTCTAACAGTCGCCAAGGCCCCTCTCGGTCATCCCACGAACCTATCCAAAGATCAGTAACAAATCCAGAGTCCTCGAAACCCAAGCCAACTCTCTTCTATAAACCATTGCCCGTGCAGCCTTCGCGCTTAGTGCAATCGGAATTCAGGACATCCATTCCATTCGCAGCCCCTCCCTCAATACCTGCTGAAATCATGTCTCCCCCACCTCTGCCCGTGTTATTACTTTCTCAACGTGAGGAGCACGGTCTCACCCCCGACGCCACCGCAAACGAACCTCAACCGCTTGTTATGTCTCCGCTTCCTCTCCCGGAACCTGAAACTATTGAACCTTCAGTGGAACAAGTCACACCTACGCTGCGTCCCTCCCTCTCCAGAAGAAATAGTAACCTTAAACGCAATAGCCTCGATTATAAAACGGTCTCATGGGCGGACAACAACGAATTAGACAACCAATTCTCTAAATATGCGTCTGCAGCGCGGGAAGCTCAGGCATCAGGTCAGCATTTTCCATCGATACTTCGACGAAGAAAAAGCTCATTCCCTTTAATACAGGCAAATGGGATGAGGTTCGAGTTCTATATTTAGACCAGATCGCGGGGCTAGAGAATCTTCATTTGCAAGTCAAAGAAGGTCTAGAGCACCTCCGTTCTGAGACGGATCACTTGCAGCGAATCGACGAGACGATTCGTCGGCAACGCGGGGCGTTGGATTCTACTTTCCAGGAATTTGAACAAAAACAAACATTGTTCCAAGAGAAGGGTTCGTCACACTCCTTTCTCTGTGCTGCCTCGACATTGATTTAAAATCTTGTGATAGTCAAAGAGGCTTTGAATGTAGCAAACGATGCTCTGACACGACAAGGGCTCAAGAGAGATCTTGAACCGATTCACGAATCCTAACGAATTAACACTTGTTTTTATGTCATTTTTATATTTGTAGTCAATGTAATGACAAATCTGACTATACAGAGGGATTGAAACTTTCTCTGAAGACTGTATGGGATTAATGCCTACATAAGGGTATGTTTTGGTATAAGGGTGTGTTGTACAAAGACCGTTACATATTTGCAAATTGATCTATAAAAACCTGTAAAGATGAGAGTAAATTTTACAATACCTGTGACCTTCGATTTAGTTTTTTTGCATTATTCCACCAATAGCGGACGAATGAAAGGAAGGTAACAAGAATGATGACGGCCAAGGAAACGACACCGCCAAACACATAATAAGGGTGGTCTGGGGTATGTCCATTGGTGGGTATATGGACATTTAAGGAGCACAAACCTGATAGGATTTCTTCAGAAGCAAATTTATGACAACAGTAGATTTGCTTACCTGTTAAGGTTTGTATGCAAAGGCAAGATATAGTGATGACGGTTAAATAGAACAATTTCTGATCAGCCGATCCCTTGGAAATCTCTGACATGTTTCGAAGCTGGGCAAGATATGTCGGGTGCGACTGACTCAACATTCGCTCATAATGAGCCAAAGAATGTTGGAGAGTCAATATGTGATCTAAATTCCATGGGTCAGAATGTGCGACAGAAACGTCCAAAAAATCGTTACAGCTCACCTTGAACGTCTCCCATATAGATAGATACCTCAAACTCTTCATGGTTATGCAAATGACCCTTTTCTGTTGTCTTTGCTAGACGTTTTTGAATCTGAGTGACAATGTCCGATTTGGTGGCCAACAAGCGGCCCAACACTGTGACTGATTTTCTAACCCTCGCCATGCGTCTCAGAGTTAGCTGAGTGCTGCTAGGGCCAGGGTCCGCCTTTGCCCAGAATGAATTCCAAGCACTTGAGACGCGTCGCTTCATCCGTCGCCAGAATAGCCGGATGTTCAGGCGCGGTGATGCAAAATGAGGTCGGTAGGAGTCGCGGATCTTTTCAGCAGGCGAGTATTTTTCTGTAACGAAGTGGGTTTTCTGTGACTGCTGTAACAACCGTTCTTTTTTTTCTTTCTTCAATTGAGGCGGTAATTCTCGCGTGATCGTCCTCGCGAGTTCTACTGGGGGCCCGGTTGAAATGCTTGGATCGGGCTCAAGATTATAGACAATGTGGTCTATTGCGACAGCTTCCTTCTCTATGTCTTCGAGGAAGGGAAAGAAGGAATCAACTATCGAATCAAGAACACTGTGCATGATCCAATCTAACAGAAATGATGTATGAACCATTGAATGAAATTGGGTGGAATAAACAAAATACCTGATGACTTATTCACATTCGCAAGTTGTTCTGGCAGAGTCAATCTGTTTCGTACACGATTGGTGTGTTCTAGCAAACATTAGATCTGACACTGATTCAATCAAGAAAACAGCACATACCCGATATATCTGTGAAATGGAACTACAGATCCACCATTAATTTCGGCTGTGTGATAACGAGAATGAAACGTACGCAGCATATCCCATCTTTAAATATGGTTAGATACACATTAGCCTCACCGATAGATCCCTCATCCAACGCAGACATCGTTGGAATATCCATGAGCCCAGTTTCGCGACGAATCTTGTCCCTCGTCGCCTGAGTTTCGATGGCTCGAAATGAAATGAAATAGTAACCCAATTTACTAAACAACTCTAGCTTTTCTCGGGGATCTTGCTGTAAGATATCTTCAAGTGTAAGTGGATGGATATGTAGAAGCTATGCCATTGGTCAGTTCTGGATCCTAAATACAGCTCGCGAACGTGCCTTGCCAATGGCCCGCAGATCCGCCCAAGTAGGATTAGAAACATCCAGAAACCACGCCTCTGGATTGGTTTGTGGTTCTTCATGAATTGGTGATTTGGGCTTGCCAATGTGATCTCGGCTGGCTCGCTGTTTTCCTTTCCTTTCCTTCCGTATGGGGGACGCAGAGTGGGGCCGGGATGACCCAACGCGATGGATGCGAGGGACATGGGGCAGACTGCGTGGAGACGTCTCCAGTTCACCAACTGCCGCACTAAGATATCTACGCCTTGGTCGAGGACGACGATGTCTTGCAGGTTTGCGGAGAGCGAGGTCAAGCTGAGTGAGGACCAACGGAAGTGAGGTCGTCCATGTGATCCGGTGGTCGTTCTTGTCGAGAGTTTCAGCACCGATTCGGGAATGTGGATATTCCTGGACTGCCGGCAGCTTGGAAGGAGGCAGATACAATGCAAATTCTCTCGGGATCTGCCTTGACTTCTCCAATGCTTTCATGCGTGTTATCCGGGCAGCGATGTCGCGCTCTGACACCGATGTCCGCAATGAGGACCCACTCCGTGTCTGTTTCCTCCTCCTCCTGGCAAGCTGGGATTTCGTAAGAGTAACAACCGAGGAGCGACTTGATGTCGATGACGAGGAGGAAGAGTCTGATGAATCAGATGCATTTGACGAGTTCCCCCTGACATTTCTGGCCCATCTTGCAATGGCAAGCTCTAGTTTAGCTGCAATGGCTCCTATACGACCCCCGCCTAAGAAGGAAGAGGAAGAAGAGGAGGAGACTGAGGTTATGGAAATGGACGAGATGGAAGGAACAAAGTCTGAAGTGGGATCCTTTGGAGGATCTCCTCTGTAAATGTCTTCATTGTCATACTCAATGTGAACGGACATTGTGGTGGCTGGATGAGAGGAGAGTGGAAATATACAAGAATGACATGGGCAGAGGGAGGTGGGATATGATAAAAAATGAAAACACAGGCACCACAGGACTTTCGTAAATGTTGTCTATTTTTACACGTTTCCCACGCCCAGAGGGTGCATACTCAAGGTTATGCTACTCGTCGTCGTTTCGCTACAGGCCAGCCAGAGTCTCCTTCGCCTTTCGCATACGGCCGCGAGCGTTTCTCTTTTTGACTTTCTTTCTTTTGCTTCTTCTCGATTAACTTCTTGACCGCACGTTGCCCACCTTCCTTTGCAACCGCCTCGTATCGCGCTTGCATAATCAACTTCTGTTTTTCCCCTGTGGAGGTCAGATTAGAAATGAGCGTCGTTCTCCATGCTGGTAACAGCCAGGTCATACCTTTCTTCAAATACCATTCTCTTTTCCCCTCTGATCTTTTCTGTGACTCCTCCTTCTTCACCTTTCCAAGCGCCTCCCTTTCAACTCGCTCCAGCCGATCCTTGTTTACCATACTTTCTGCTCGTTTGACAGCCTGCTCTAATCGATACACTTCGTGTTCCCTTTCAGCCCGAAGGTCTCTAGGAGACGAAGCCAGTTGTTTACGTGCTTGTTTCAGAGTCTCTCGTAGTGTCGCCAACTCTGTTTTGTGGTTATCCGCCAGGAAGCTATATGACTTGGAGAATTTCTCAGCAGAAAATTCACCCGCGGTGGGTAGGAATCGGGGGTCGCGCGTAACCTGTGTCAAGAATTCAGACATTTGGACTTGATAAGATAACTTCAGTCAAAAACACCCACGATCTTCGGTACTTCCACTACAATCCTTTTCCTGGAAACAGGCCTTTTTGACGTGACTTCAGTAGGCCTAAGCAGATAGATTTGTTGAAATGGTAATTGAGATGATCATTCGAAAAAACATACGCATGTTTATTCGCCCGTTTCGCTATATCTGTCCGCCGTTTAGCATTCCATTCCACTTTTTCTATCTTTTCTTTTCCTTTCCCCTTGGTGTCCTGAGTCTCTGGTTCGCTATCAGACCCTCCATTGCCATCCTCGTCTGAATCTGATTCGCTCTCTGGCTCTGCTTGGCTTAGCATACGTTGCGCATGCCTCAGAGCCCCCAAGGGTAACTCTTGCAAGTCTGGACATCGGACTCGTAAGGACAGGTTCAGCCAGGTCAAAAGATAGCCTCTCACTGTTTTTCAAAGATTTCTAGTTGTTGAGAGTTAGTCACGCGTGTATTTAAAGGCATACATTCAGCATCGTACCTCAGAAGGATCCTCATCCTCCACCGATTCTTCTTCAGAGCTTTGGTTCATGAAGTCATCATCGTCATCTTCCCATTGAACAACCCGAGGGGCGTCTGCGTCTGCGTCTTCATCGTCTTCATGCTCGTATTCATGTCCAGAGTCCTGGCTAGACCCTTCTTCAAACTCTTTTGTGTTGGTTGCGAAGTCACTCTCTTGCTCGGATTCGCTCTCCTCTTCTGTTTCACTCTCAGAATCCAGTTTCACAGAACGAGGAACTTTGGACAGAGATTTCGCTTGGAGGTTGATAGACGATTTGGGAGGCTTTGTTTGTTTCACACCTGCTCTGACAGATCCTGGTGCGGCTCGAGATACTGGCCGGCGACGGCGAGGCATTTCGCTGAAAGTTGAGGATATAATGCAGTTGGACAAATTCCAAGTCCATAAATTCTTGCTTTCTTGACGCCCTTACCAAACACCTCATAACAAAGATTCACCTTGCTTCCAACCAACTTCCAACTTGTTTCTTGGTTGGTTCAAACTTCACTGAAAGCCTTGCGACTCTTTAGAAATTAAATTTTCAAGATTAAGAGATATTTACTCAAAATTTACAACAATTATCCCGATCCAACTTGACTAGAAAGAACAGTATGGTCCCTCTCGTCATCTAACAATACATAGTGCCCATTCTTCAATTTGACATCCAAATACAGTCCGTCTGAAGGTGGCCTCGCTCTCCACAAAGGTGTAACACCCATCCAAGCCCCCAGCTTCCCCAACCATTTCTGGCGCAACGGATGGGCTATATGTGGAGGATCGCTCAGAAGGCCTTCCCATCGATACCTGGGACGGACTCGGATCCATGAGTCGTTATGGTCTGTCCCACCACCTGTACCCAGAGTGGAGGACTGCCCTTGTGTCAGGATATCGATGTCCCCCATGCTCATTTCGCGACGATTGTTGCCGATGTGGAACATAGCGGCCTGTGTGGATTTTATCAGACAAGACCAACAACAGGATAAAAAAACTTGCTTACTTGTCTAGTGTCCTTGAAGGCAATGTCGTTCAACCGGAGGTAGAGTTTATTCAGGAAACCGGCGTGGAAGAAATCGTTGATGTGCGGCTTTTTATGAAGCATCCCTCTTTGTGTAAGATAGCTTTCCAATGCTGACCGAGGTAGGGGTGTATACGCGATGGAGGTCTTGTAATATGGATTGAAATCGGAGGAATATTTCTGCAGGCTAGATATAGTGTCGTGGTTCCTGCGCCACAGGTCATCCTACAGGCAACTCAGAACAGAGAACGTTGGCAATCAATTGAAATCTCACCCAAAAAATATACCACCAAGTTGCAAGCTCCGAAGTGGAAACAACCTCCATTCGTGTGTATGCAGATTTGAATGCCTTTCCGCTTCTCAACATCAAATCCTGGATCCTACAATCACCTTCGAATTCACATAGGCTTTGAGCAAGTCCCTCGGGATTGTGTGGGTGATCATAGACGAATGTTAAAAACCTATATGTCATAACCCGGGATTTTCTTCGGCATTCCTGTCGATGGTGACGCCTGTAATGCGACATCGTCTCCTCGACAGAGAAGATTCCTTCGTCAACAAGGTCTTTGTTAATTTCAAGAAAGCGGGCCAACGTTGATGTCAAATCGAAATCCTCGTTCAGTCCAATAGCGTCGCCCGACACGGTCAAATTCCTGGAGTATTTGAGCTCAACGTCAAAGCCGCTGCCCAGTTGCAAGCCCTGCCACATTAGATGGCCGTGTCGCTTAACCTTTAAGATAGCATGTTCATATGACCTAGAAGTCACGGCTTTATAACGCCTCGCACACCACCAATTGGAATGTGAACCGACAGACTATTTAGGGTGTCGTTAGCCATTGCTTCACGACAATTAGGATGATACTTGCTTCTACATGTACATGAGGCCATCGAACTATTCGGCCTTCAAGAGCTCGAAGGGACATGCGGACGTGGCGCTTTCTCTGGATGTCGCGACTAGAATTCTGAGCTATATACTCCTCCAGATCGGAAGCATCGTTTAGGACGGCATAAGGACCATCATCGTATCGTACAACCTGGGTCGATGGTTTAGAACAATAAAGGGAAACATGTACCATTATACGTACAAGGGTTGGTGGAAAGGGAATCCACCATGCATTACCAAAGAAACTCGTGCATTGAGTTTTTGCCCGTTCTTCCCTGGGTTTCCAATAACTGTCTGGGCCAATATGGTTCTTTTGGATCTCATCCTCGAGGTGTCTATACCAGGAAAAATCAGGCCCTGTGGTCAAGGAAATGGCCCTCTTGTATGCAATTGAGCCAACTTCACGTAAAATCTGCAAAAAGAAGCCCAGATTGATAAATGAATACGAGGTAATTTTTGGGCAATGACGCGGAGCTCAAACCTTTAAATTTTCCACGTGTCTCTCTCCAGGGGTATCCATGAAGTCAAGTAAGTAAGGAGGGAATTCAGAATCCCGGGACTGGGCAAATGTCATAGATTGCTCTTTAGGTATCTTGCACTCTGAATCAGTGAGGAGGAGCGTTGTGATGGATTCCTGCCATATTCGGCGTTTAATATGTAAGGAGATATCCAACCTTGATAGCTTGTAAGGAAGATTGCGGTTATGAGACCTGCAACAAGACGGCCTACCGTGGAGAGAAGATATCAATACCTTTCATTCAACAACAATTAACTATATGCAGGTATGAAGGTGATTTGCACTCACTGAAATCAATCCTTCTAGTCAACCCTGATTTTAATGCCTGTGAGGATATCACTTTATGGTGTATGGAGAAAACCTACGTTTTACGAGCCTTTGCGTCCAGTCGAAGCTGATACACGAGAAATCTGCAACTGTCTTCAGTGGGAGAGATTGTTATAGGGAAAATAGATATACAAAACCCAAGCCCATAAGTAATTACATAGATGCTATTTCCAGGTTGGGAGAATGAATTTGAAGGTCCGGGAGATTGATTTATAATGACGTACCAATAAAGTACATAAGAGTCCACAATGTCCTTGCCGGGTATATTGAGAGTGATGGCCAGGGCAGTTGCAGATGTAGATAAATAATTGAGCCTAGATGTCCATTCGCTGGCGTTGTTTACAGGATCCAAAAATGGCGCAAACGTGCACTGGGCAATGAAAAAGGATAGAGTGGAGGCTAATAGAAGAGATTGCCGGATTATAGGCACTGTAGAACGAGAGAAGGAACGGAATAAACAGTTATCAGGATCGATGATGGCGATGATTGCAAGAGTACTGAGTTTAGCATAGAGGTATGTGGAAATATAGGTCCCCCAGCCACGACGAAATCCTATGGTCTTTGTCAAGAAAAGAATTGGGGATGTAGTTGAACCATACCATTATACAAAAAAGAAAATGGATTCGTGTCACGACTAAGCAGCCTGTGGTATTCACCATCCAGATCTACGCTACTGCGAGGACGGCCAAGCTCGGTATATTTATCCAATTTGGGAACAGAGCGCCGGATTACACGTCGAAGGGCGATTGGGAAGTAAATTCCGATCTACATGCAATCAGGTGTATTTGACCTCTTGATCAGCAGTTTTGCTCACCAGGAAAAAAATTACTGCAGATAAGGCCACCACCAATGGCGCAAAGTTGGCTTCGTTTCGTTTCATGGTGGTAGTCCAACAGAAGTCCAGAGGGTCACGGAATTCAGCTGAGGGTCCTAAAGGCGGTACAACGGGTGGAAAGACAGTCGTGTTGACGTAAGGATTGGGGATGGCCCACAATTCCTCTGACCAGACGAGCACATGTAAGGACATGGTGCTGAGAGGCAAATACAAGACAGTCAAGAGAAAAGTAGTAAGAAGAATTCCCCATTGTCTCCCTTTTGTTTCAGTTTGCTGAAGCCCTTCAATGGAGCAGTAGCGATCGCAATGGCCTGTAGACCCGAGGAAATAGTAAAGGAGGGCAGCCCCAACAACCATAAAAGCAACGAGGAATAAGAGGGATTGGGTCACAACTGGAGCGAAATTGAGAGCCACAACGTTAGGGCTGGTTGAGAGGAAAGATTTGAGTCATAACATTGAATAACGAAGATTTCAACAACACACATGGTTCCAAGGAACAGTTTTCGCCACTTGTCTTCAACATGAAGTCCGGCCGTTGGAACTGGAAAGATTGATTCAGGGAATATGTACGTACGCTTGAGTAAAACAAACGAACCGATAGTGCTCAGGATTAATGCAAAAATCTGAACAGTATTGATAAGACCCTGTAGACTGTAGAAAGACGCTAGTGCACTCGAGCCCTGACAATATTAAAATGGAATCAAAAGATAGACAAATTAGGCTTACCAAAAATCCAATAATAATATTAGTACTGCTGGCAAAAATCGAAGCGCTGTTCCTCCAAACAGGAATAACGGTTGAATTATTTTCCAAATCTTCGAGAGACTTCCCAGTTTTTGCCAAGGCGCCCATGGGGGGAAACATGTGGAGAGAGAGTTTCTCATCCTCCTCGTCTCCAAAAAAAGGGGCAGGGAGAGCCGAAATGTAACGATTAAGTTTAGGAAGACTGAGTGGAGGCGCTCTCCGAGAAAAAACTTCCATGACTGACACAGGTTTGTGCGAGGGATGGTGCCGTCTTCTATTGTAATGTTGTTCCTTCGTCGGGTCAGAACCCGAACTTTGGGTGTTGCTCCCATTTGTATGTATGTAGGTCGGAGGATAGCTATGTGTAGCATCTCCAGTCTTTACATCAAAGTTGTCGTTGTGGATGAGAGTCGTGGATGAATCCAAATTTGTCTGACGTGAAAGTTGTCTAGCCGAGAGTTTTGAGACGCTGGAGAGGGGAGTGTTGATGGTACTCTCTTCATGTTGGTCATCGCATATCGTTAAATCGGTTTCGAAGGTATCGGATAGTTTGCTTTGGGTAATAGTTCGAGAGCTTGTATGCGAGGGAACTGGCAAGTCAGGCTCCGATGATGTTGTTTGCAGCGTCGAACCATTGAAGATCAATGGTGCTGCGTGATTGAGAAAACGAGCAGGTCGGGGAGGCAGAGTCTCGGAGTGTTCTGAAATCGTGAGTGGATCTATTCCCTCCGTTCGTTGTGTTCGGCCTTGAGAGATGGGTCTGGTAACACACACGGAAGTCGCGCGTTCGTAGTGTTGTACCAAGTCTTTCACAGCCATCATGAACCTGTTAACGCGGCATTGAATCTCAAGGCTATCGTAGACAATTCCTTAGGTTGGATAAACTGTGAATAATCGATGAAACCCAGGTCGTGGGTAGAAGAGCTGAAGAGGAAGAGTTGTGAGAGCGGAAGAGAAAGGATGGTCAAGTTGACGTCAAATGATCCCCTGAAGTGGATATATATAGACAAAAGCCCCTTTTTGGACAGAGCCAGATCTCTATTGCGAACATGTTACAACTTGCGTAGTACTGGTATAAATGTCTGATATTATATTATTATAGAGAATAAGAGGAGTAGGAACCAAGTAGGAACAGAACATTAGATGATTATGTAAAATGATGTAGAAATATTAAGTGCAAAGGGAGAAAGAATCATTTTCGTTCAATGGTTTTTACTACGCCCTCCCAGCTACTATTAGATTCGTTCCTCCAATGCTCTTAGTGATGCTCGTAGTCTTGCCTGAATCAATGACCACAGAGTCCATCTCCGAGGTTTGGCTTTGAAAAGGAGTTGTTAGACTGTTCCTATCGTCGCTTGAGGTAACACTGATAGTTTGAGTGACAGTTGACACAGTCTGGAAAAATACAGTCGGCAGTCTGCTGAGAGTGTCATACCAGGATGCTGATCTTGTCAAAGTTGGTGTTTGAGGAATGCTGAGGGTTGGTTTTACAGAAGAGTACTTCTGTGCCTGTGTAGTCGTGGGATCAAACGGCCAGTTTTTTTTCATCTCGATTTCAAGCTCTTGCATTGGATCAACAAATTCCGGGAAGCGTTTTAGCTTCTCAGCAAGAGTTGGGTCAATCACAGTTTGCTCCAAGATGGAAGAATGGAAGTATTCGTGGGTATCCGGGTTGTTGGGGATGGTTGGTAGGTGTCTTTGGATTCTGTCCGCCAGCAAGAAGATACCCGTGGTTGACCTAAGGTCAAGTATGGAGTTAGGGGCATGAAGAAGGGTAGATACGGAAAGGCACTGACGCATGAGGTTTTTGCTTCCCCCAGGGCGCCACAGGTCGTAGAAGATTTTTGAGGTAGCCAGCATCGATGGACATAAGGTTCCCAACGTGAGCCTGTAGAAAATATATTGATGGAGACTATGAGTTAGACATTTCATCCTATAGGCTGAATATGAACGGACTGACTGCCATCCATATGAGGGTGATATCTGACAAGTCATGTTCTTCATACCCGCCACCAATCTGTGAAAGTTTCATAAGTTAAATATAAAAGTCCAGACGACGGTAATTACATCTGAGTGACTCCCTAAAACAAGATTGTTATGATGAGACAAATCCTATAGATTTCAAAACGAGAAGTTCACCAGTAAACCAGCACTGTATGATTTGTTAATGCAAGCAAAATCAAAATGCGTATATTTTTATGGCTTACCTGCCTAAGAACTTGCTTTCTGTGTCTACCAGCTTCAGTTTGCCTAAATTTATTGCAGATCTACGCCAGGGAGAGTTCCAGGGAGTTGGGTTGTATATCGGCAAAAAGATAACTCACAAAATCCTTCCGCATTTCATTTAGAGCAAGTGCTTGATAGGCATGTTCGATGTGGGGCCCTAACTTGCGGGTAGGAAAACCAAACATTTTCGCTTTAGTGGAGTCAGACATCCGGATTTCTTCTGGGAGGCCAATGGACCCCACGGTGTCCCAGACGCCTAAGCACCTATATGCAGCCGTCAGACATCGGTTTTAGAGATGAAAGAGGCGTCTACTACCCACTTAATGGCGAATTTGTCACTATCGACGTTGGCTCGTAGTCTTCCTTTGGACAAAGGTTGACGCCATGGTGCAAGTTTCGCACTCAATTCTGCCTTCTCTGTTATTTTGATTTAATGAGCACAAATTGTGAGTGTGGAATAGTACAGGACCCACCGAATTGATCTTGGGATTTCCCGAGAGCTTGGAAGTCAAGAAATATGGACGCGAAGTTGTCCATATCCTTGCTGTCAAGCACTCCAATTTCGCCCTGATCATGTATTTATGATTTCTGTACCGCAAATCGATCGCAAAATGGACTCACTATGAAGGTTGCTACCATGCGAGCTGTGTACGCTCCCTGTCATTCCATCCTGTCAACTTCCGGAGGCTGGTGGATGCAAAAGGAGAATGCAAACTCTAGAAAATCCGAAAAGAAATATCTAAAAGAAAATCGTCCTTAAAATATTTTATCAAATGGAGAAGAACTTTTACCCACCTCGTCGCCTGAATCGTAATTGCTGTAAGAAAGGGGTGAACAAGGTCGCATGTGTATATAAGTCAGAGTACTAACTGTGCGATAAAGGCATAGGCATCTTCAACCTTATCACCTAAAGAAACATGGGTTCTTGAAAATAGGCGAGATCGTGAAATGTGATACCGACCCAAAGATTCACCCGTAGCTCCTAGGTAAGTAATTGATGTCATCATCCACGAGGAAACGAACATAAAACCTTTCCGTCGCGCACCTTCTACGTACTTTGAGTATACGTTATTGTTCGACCCAACTCCAGATTGATAGAAAACAATTTGGGTCACTGGTGGCTCAAACCTCTCATCCTCGTGGTTGACGCTTCTGGCTAGACGCTTGAAATGTAATCCTTAACAAGGGTACATTATGATGATACTGGCAGATGACCGAAACATACCAGCACATTCGTATATTTGGACCGTTCCGGAGTCGCCACTCCATCTTGCCAGGTGCTACAGTTGAGGATTCAGTAAAAACGTTCACTAGGATGGACAAACTGAAGCTTGCTCACCCATCGCAAAAGACGATGATCCTCTTATACATCTTCAATTGAACCCGAGTTTTTTCTGCAATGGGATCTGTGTGTGTCCTTCGCGGGGATATTGAGGAGATATTGGTAGAAGCGGCTGACTTGAAAAGGAGCGATGCAGCGGCTGTTGAGTTCAGGTCGGTCTGCATGGCTAATCGACGACTGATATATGGAAAGGGGGCCTAAAACGCTGACGACGGGAGCACATGTCTGTGAGGTCGTGGTATATATCTGGACCTCTCCAAATACTATTTATAATGTGATCATGATAGATTTGATGTATCATTCATTAGAAGGAGGCTTGGTTGTCTCTTACCACGATGGCTTACAGAAATAGTCTTTCCGAGGGCGCTTGATCAACTTTCAGAATGGTTCAATGAAGGAGCGACGTGGCATGTCCGTGTTCCGTTCTGTACGCAATGACTTTCTTTTCTCCCTCACTTCCAAGCTAAATTCACAGTATTTAGCGTTCTGCGGTGTTTATGCGTACATGTGAACACGTACCTGCCGTTGATGATCCCATCCAACCAATGCCCGTAAAATATTGACCGGCATGTATAATAAACCGGGTACCCAGCATCCGGTAATGTGAACACTGTTATTTCAGCAACTGTCACGCTCTCAAGTTTTGACATTTTATACCAACAGAACTGTTGGTTTGGAGTGCATTTTTGGAGCAGAGGGATATTATTATTTGCCAAAACGCATCTCTGCTGATGCGAATTCATCTAATGCAGATCTAAAAGAGGTTTCGTCTAAGGCGGCAGGTGGAGGTTGTGATTTCCATCTAAACACTTGCAGTAAGCGGGACTTCGGTGGCCTGTTTTGACTAGACTATGTATAAGAAAAACGGAGTATGGTCTAGAAAGAGAACAGAAGTCTCACTATATTTCTGTGAGTCGGATATGCCACGGAGGAAACCCGTGTAGCTCCAACGGCGAATAAGTTGTTCTGGAAAAGCCTATGGGGTGGACGATCATGAAATCTGGCGATGACAGGCCTTCTTCATCTGTAGGGATTGGGGAATGGGTTAGTTTGATGACAAGGACCATACAATGAATATTCAGTACCTTCCAGCATTCGGTCAAGCTCCATAACGGATAATTGATACTTTGAAGGCTTTGAGGATCGAGAATTTTGACGGAGACCGTATGTTCGAGCGAGACTGGTCGCAGCATTTGCGATGGCAGGTTTAGACGCTCTTCTGGATACCAAACAAATAAGAATATCCTTCTGAGAAGATCCTTGTACTGGTTCTGGAGTGTGAAGAATTAGTCATGAAGGAATCTTTTCAAGGAAAGGGGCTTCACTAATAGGATGTCTTTGACGAATTTTCTGTCGTTTCGCGAAGTCCTTGGGCAAAAAGTGGCTCGTCAATTTAATTGTAACGACAGGGGTGATTTGATTGTGTGTGGTTTCTGGGGAAAGGGGACGTGATTCCGAATAGTCGGACGCTGGTGGTGTGGGCGGGTATTCCGTTTCAGATTCACTCGACTCCGCATCCTGGCCATGAATGGGGAGTCTTTCTCGGATATTTTGAATACATTTAGAAAGTACATCTTTGAGGAGGTGCAAGAGCGCTTTTAGTTGGGAACTGGTTGGAATGCGAGGGTCTTTGGAGAAACATACCTTTCTCCTCGTAGATAGTCAACTTTTCAACCCCAACCGTCCGACACCACGAAGCAGCCTCAACGACGCTCTCTGTCAGAGTCTCTTGAGCAGAGTCGCTCGATATTGCAGGGTCTATATTGAACACGATTGCCAGGTGTTTCGGTATACGTGGTCGCGAAGCGCGAAGAGGCTGCGGAGGAGGTGAAGAATTTCGTTTCCAGAACGATCGGACAAGGAGAGAGGCGGCATAAAAAGAATGAAATAATTGCAGAAGGAAGGCGTAGAGAATGCGCATGGCGGGCAATAATTAAGAGCACAGAGCTTGTGCGAATATATGGAATGTCGACGTGTTCTGTAGAGTACTGCTGTCCACTGTCTCACAGACCGCGATCAGAGTCTATTTCCGTGACGCGTGAGAGCGCGGCAACACTTCCCCTTCAACAATGCGGACTTGCGCTTTGAATTGTAGAATGGCAAGTCCCAAGAATATCGAGGGAAGAAACACATGTTCAACAAGAGTCAGTAAGTACATTGCACTACGGTTAAATAGACACAGTATGTAAGCCATCACAGCACTGAACATTGAACACTGGTTATCGATTATCTGAAGCTAGCCTGCCAAGTCCCAGCGCCCTTTAGCCACTGACCAGATCTTCCCTTCTCTTAGAAGCAAATCGAGTGCATCCTCTATGTGCCAAATTCCCACATACCTCCATCGATCGTCCTTCTTCAAAACGGAAAGAATACCCTCTTTCGTTGCACCATGATAAGGTTTTCCACTTTTTTCATAGTGGTCGACCAAGGTCCCAATAGCCTTTTCAACAAAGCCTGCAAGATAGTCGGAAGATAGAGTGATATACGCCTCCTCATTTGCGTCAGGGTCGGATAATGACCCATCGCCCATGGAGACATTGGGAAGAGCAGATGAATTACTTGTAGATCCAACAGTTGTGCTGAAGAAATTGCTGTCGTCAACACAAATCGATGAAGTGTTGGTCTTCCAGAGTCGAGAAGTATCCATCACCAGTGTCTCTGGACAAGGTCGGACTGGACCATCCCACAGAACAATACACCCATCCTGGTGCAGCCGATTGATAGCCCATTCATAGAGCCGTTTCGTCTTCCTGGCGGCTTTATCAGGTGGGATTGCCGACAGAGACAGTATCCTAGACTTCTCGCTGCGAGAAGGGATAGTTCCCGCCTCTTTCAGCTTCTGTTTCTCTTCTCTCATTCGTCTTCGGCCAACAGCTTGCACTACCTTAGTAGCGAGTAGTGAAAGTTCTGGTACACGTCGCAGAAAGGACAAGGTGTATCCTTTGCGCGACAAATCTGGGTATGGAGACTCAGGCGAAGTTTGGTTCGTGTGATTGAAATTGAGGGGCGGTATGCGGGGTCGAGGCGTAACATCAAAATCGCGTTGGACGGTTGATTGACGAGGCGTCTTATCTGACCGAGAGCCTTTAGTAGGGGTAGATGGAATTTGAACTGTAGGATCTGGCACGCCAGAATAACGATCCATAGAGTCCTTGCGTACATCTGAAGCATGGTCCATATAGTGTTTGAGATAGATCCTAAAGGTGTTCTCCGTAAAGTCGTGTGTGTGTAGTCGAGAGGGATGGCGTAGTTTGATAGGAGACTGAGATTGAACGTTAGCCAGGTTGTCAAGCGGAAAACCTCTGAACAACCAGGAGAGGCCTGACCTTGAAATTCTGCTCTATATGTTCGGGTTTGATTGGACTTGAGGAGACAGAAGAAGGGGGACTCGAACGCAAAGTAGATGGAGTGATTGGTATAATAGGTTTTCTGGGAGTTAAAACAGGACGTGGAATAGTGAAGGGGTCGCGACTAGCATATTTGGTTTGGTGGAGCGTCCGTACACTTCTAGCATGAAGTAGTTCTTCATTAGAGGATGTGCATGTCTCTACAAATAGTCAAGCTAGTCACTTCCTGCAATGGACGGTGAAAGGAACTAAAGAGAGCATACTGATGCAAGTGACTGATATTTGTCGCGAATCATGAACATCTCGGACCGTCCCAACCACTTCCACTGACTTTCCAAGATCCGCAACTGGCACAAGGGGAGGATCAGGTTCAACCTTCACTTGTTTTTGAACCTTCAAAGCTTGTTTCTCCTTGGATTGCGCATGGTAGCAATCAATCACACTAGTTCCATCGTCCACTGTACATCATTTAGCAGGGCGTCAGAAATACTAGAACTTTAAATCAAAGCGCACATAGGTAGAGAATTCTCTTCTCATATATCTGTACGCCAACAACCAACCCAACTACTTTGACAGTGCGGCAGGGGATAGAACCGATCCAATAAAAGTCAGTAAATTCTGAGAATTCGAGATCTTTTCAGATTGTCAGTAACTTTGGAATAAATAAAAGCTCACTAGGGTCGGTGCTAGCCCTCATTGAATGTACATCCTTAACAGTGCATGGAGCGACAGCATCGGAATGGAATGTCCATTTGTATATCTCTTGTGCCGAAGCAATGGCTTTGGTGGGGGAAACGGCCCTTTGTGGTCTGGATGGTGAAAGATATACGGTTGATGATGTTGGCAATCTCCTTTCAAGTGTCGCGATAGATGAAAAACTCATAAACGAAGACTACAGAGAGGTTGCAGAGAGGCAATGTTGATGGTTGAGAAACGGAGACAATCACAATTATACATTGACGTGACCGGTTGTGACTAGACGCGTTCAAGTCACCTGACGTGTAATTATTTACTTAATAGGAACAGAACCGAGTGACTCCTGAGGCCTGAGGTGACTGAGTTCTCTTGACTCGAATGTCGATGTCAACTTGGGCCGTGCAGGAGTCTTGTCTCTGCCTCAGTGAACCTATGTAGCACTATACTCCTTGAATCCTCTAGAGGTTAGACGGGAATGCGGCCATCCATAAAGAAGAGACGGGTGAAACATCCCACTGGCGACTCTCTTGATACTATTATAATCATTCCGTCCAAAACATGGTAAGTAGATGCTGTTTTGTAATAAATATACATGTGTCCATTTGTGGTTGCTGTAGTCGAGCTAAAGGATCCAGTGACTTAAGCAAGCCCTGGCTCCTCATCAAATGAGCGTTTGATCTTGAGCAGAATGTTTGTCTTCCAATTATCTAGTTTCGTGACTTGGTCATACTCGTAGACACATCCTGTGAAAGCTTCGATATCGCCGTTATCAATGGCCTCCATCAACGCAGTTGCGAATTTAGCCTCCCGAGTTGAAGGGAATGTGACGTCTTGGTTGGAATATTTTTGCAGATTCCGCCGGGCAGTGACAGTGTCCTAGACTTTTTGTCATTATGAGATTCAAAAGACACGACCATTTGACTCACTCCCAGAGCCAGTGCACAGAGAACGGATTTGAGCCAATACTCCTTAACGCTGTACTTGGTCAGAGCAGATGTCAGG
Organism: Psilocybe tampanensis; assembly: GCA_019904355.1. Classification (NCBI taxonomy): domain Eukaryota; kingdom Fungi; phylum Basidiomycota; class Agaricomycetes; order Agaricales; family Agrocybaceae; genus Psilocybe; species Psilocybe tampanensis. The sequence continues at coordinate 4,950 of JAHXRV010008160.1, read as the reverse complement.
GATTGATCTGCAACTTGTTCATAGCGCGCGATAGCTTGAGGATATTCTTCGAGTTCCGCATGGAGATCGGCAGCGTCTTTGAAGCAAGCATTTGCAGTTCTATAGGAATAGATTCGTAAAAGTATCATGATTTTATATCGATGGCGACTCACGCAGCAGCGTCTTCCTGTTGGTACCATTCACCTGCCCGCACAAAGCTTTCACAAGCCCGTCGTAAATCATTGTTTTCCTGGAGATAAATCTGTCCGATTTCTTTTTCTCTATCGGCAGCTTGCCTGAAGCGACCTCCTTTGGTCAGATGGACGATGGTCTGTGTGAGAGCTTGGATGGCGACTGCGGACGACGATTAGACCTCGACATTGTCTGGTGCACCAAGATACTTACGATCAGGGTAGCCCCTCTTATAAGCTTTAGAAGCATTCCACCATGCGTTTGCGGCCTCATTTTCTTCCTTACATTGCTCTCTGCATTCTGCTTCTCGAGCGAATGCATCGCCGGCCTCCTTGAAGAGCTTCTCGATCTTGAACGAGTTCGCAGCTTGCTGATAGAGATCGCCAGCTTCCTCGAACTTTGTAGAGGAAGAAGTGAACCATCCACCGGACGAGTTCGCTTTTTTATCGGCCTTCTCTAAAAGGACCTGAGCTGGAGATTTGGAAGGCATATTGAGGTTGATGGACTGGTGTAAGCTGAAGGAACGCAATGTGACAAGTTTAGGTTATTTAGGAGAGGAATCATATGATCTCGGCCAAATCCACGACGTCACTGTCCTTAGTTCATCTTGATCTGCCTCAACGTCCCCGCCGAACAACGCCAGCTGGGATCTTTTCACCAAACGACATGTCCGATCTACCTCTCGACGCAATCAGATCCTTGTCCGATGTTCATCCAAAGCCTGCAGAGCTATCTTTCCAATATGGCACAGCTGGCTTCAGGACGCTGTGAGTTATGCCCACTTTCAGGTCTTCCTGTCGCTTATCTACAACAGAGGAACAACGTTAGATTCTGTTATTTTTCGAGTCGGTATTCTCGCCGGCTTGAGGAGTAAGAAAATGGAAGGAAAAACCATCGGCGTTATGGTCACCGCATCTCACAATCCAGAACCAGTATGTACCTAAACTGCAATCTTGTGGCCGACTTTATGACCTTCGGCTCTAGGATAATGGCGTCAAACTAGTTGACCCACGTGGAGAGATGCTGGAGGCAGCTTGGGAAGTCCATGCCACTGCCGTAGCAAACGCCCCGACTACAGAGGCTTTGCTGGAAGTTCTTAACGCGGTGGTCAAAAGCGCAAAGATCGATCTTTCCAAACCTGCAAGAGTGGTCTATGCTAGAGATACCCGGCCCTCTGGGCCTGCTCTGATATCCGCTTTGGAGGATGGGTTCAAAGCCATTGGCGTAGAGGCACGAGATGCAGGAGTGACTACCACCCCGATCCTCCATTACCTTGTCAAGGCGATCAACACCAAAGGCACCAATGAAAGTTATGGTGAAGACTCAGAAGAAGGATATTACACTAAACTCAGTGAATCTTTCAAGAAGCTAATGGTAGGCCACATCTTACCACAACCCGCCTTCTATTCAAGTTCATCCCCTGTTACTAGGCTGGCAGACCGCAACCACAACCATTGGTCATTGACTGTGCTAATGGTGTTGGTGCACATGCCGCTGAGAAACTTGCTACATATCTTGGCGATGCCCTCCCGTTCGTTCTGAAAAATACTGCAACATCGACACCTGGAACGTTGAATGACTCTTGTGGTGCAGATTATGTCAAAACTATGCAAAAATTACCCCCAAATCTCGTGGACGTCATGAAACCAGGTCAACGGGCATGCAGTCTAGACGGAGATGCGGATAGGCTTATGTATTATTGTTTGGATGAGCGAGGTTTATTCCATATGTTGGATGGCGACAAGATTGCTGCATTGGTAGCTGCCTTCATCGTCGAGTTGGTGAGGCTTGCTGGCTTGGATTCTGACATCAAGGTCGGGGTAGTCCAAACAGCATATGCCAATGGAGCTTCTACCAAATATCTCGAAGAGGTCAGTCATTTCCTTTCCTTTGCTTCATCATCTGCTCACGTGTATCACATACATAAAGCGCCTGCCTGTCAAATGTGTTCCAACCGGTGTAAAACATTTACATCATGCAGCAGAACATTACAACATCGGGGTTTACTTTGAAGCAAATGGCCATGGAACAGTTTTGTTTTCCAAGTCAACACAAGACCAACTTGCGAAATATGAGCCTTCTATTCCTGCACAATCTACGGCCCTCAACCACCTGGTCAACCTGACGAAGTTGATAAACCAGACTGTAGGGGACGCGTTATCCGACATGCTTCTTGTTGAAGTAGTCTTGGCCCACAAATCGTATACCGGCGTCGAGTGGAACTCCCTTTACGCAGATCTTCCCAATCGGCTGGTGAAAGTTGTCGTCAGCGACAGAAATAGTTTCAAAACAGAGGATGCAGAACGTCGTCTTGTCAACCCTCCTGGATTACAGGAGAAAATTGATGACCTCGTTCAAAGGTATGAAGGCGGTCGCTCCTTCGTCAGACCGAGCGGGACGGAAGATGTTGTTAGAGTATACGCGGAAGCTGCGGTGAAAGCTCAAGCTGATGGTAAAGCGTTGATCTTCATTTCGGATGTGCGCTGTGATCTGAATTCATTTCCACCAGAACTTGCGTTCCGTGTTGCAGGACTGGTCTACGACGAGGCTGGGGGAGACGCATTGAAACGACCAAAGGAATTTCTGCCTTGAACGAATAAAAATAGACATCGACAACCATGTATTGTAATTAGTGGACCGTGGACTTGTTACGGAAAGGAAATTTTCACTACTGTTAGTATTTTTAAGAGTGGATCTGTGATGAATCTGTTTGAGAGATTTGGATGTTGAACAGGGCGGCGTTGACCGAGCGCAGTACGGTGTGGGCTGATGTGGGTCTTGACAAGTACCCACCGTTCTTGTTACGTGTGCGAGTGCTATCATGGGGGATATGGCCCATCGGTTCAAGTTCCGTTGCGCGATAGCACGTAATTCCGAGGTACCAGAGTGCGACATCGAATATGGAATCGCACCTGACTCGAACTTTTGGAAATTATCTTTAAAGGACTTCTTGGCTTGGTACTTCAACCTATACCACTCTCCCTCGACATCTCCTTATCCTCACCTTATAACTCAACCACTTATCCGGCGACTGGAGTTCAGATGTGTCGCTTCGTCATTTACAAAGGCACCTCCCCAGTCCAGTTGTCCCATGTATGATGACATTCTTTCTGTCAAAAAGACCACTCTCATATTCTTCTTCTTCAGCTCCTCACTCGACCATGCCACTCTATCATCAACCAGGCGTTCGACTCTCGACTCAGACTTGACCGACGGAGACCTATGAATGGTGATGGCTTCGGCGTCGGTGCGTTATTGTTCTTGACACACATTGCACCTGTCAACTCATCGGCTCCTCCATAGGTTGGTATGATTCAGTATACGACGAAGAGCTTGGAAGCCAGCCGTGCATTTTCACCTCCGTCACTCCTGTATGTCTTGCTCTTTTTATATATCCTTCAATCCCTCACACTCCAAAAGGCGTGGAACAACGTTAATCTCACGCGGTTGGCCGAAAAGATCAAGTCACCGTTGGTCTTGTGAGCGCGTTCATTACTTTCCACCGGAGCAAGAGCACTCAATTTGACTGACAGCGGCCACGTACGAGCAACGACAGCTGGGTCGCTTTCCCTGGATAACTGCCATCCCTTTGTTCATGGAAAACTCATGGTTTGTCCCCTTATCGTTCGGAACACGTTTTGATACTCAACAAACATTAGTTCATGCACAACGGCGGTATTGCCGAATTCCCGTTGATAAAACGTCGGCTTCAGAAAGACCTTCCCGATGTAGCCTTTGACATGGTCCAGGGTAACACAGGTATACTCTATTCTAGGCCTCTCAACAGGGTCCAGAGTTGACAAGCAATCTTACAGATTCAGAATGGGCGTTTGCCCTGTTTCTATCAAAGGTGTGAAGATCGTGGGCGGCAACAAGAATAGCACACTGATGATATCATCCAGCTTCCGGATTGCAACGCTCGCTCGTTTACATCTGATACGTTGCGAAAGGCAATGGCCGATACGATTGCGACATTAAACCAATATGCCGAAGAATACAGTATCACCGAAGTACGCCCAATCTTTTATCTTCCTGGCTGTCACTTTTATTGATTTGGTTGTGTCAAGCCGAGCTTGATGAATTTCTGTGTGACCGATGGTGAAACTGTGGTGGTAACGAGATATATATCTTCAAAGACCGACGAAGCTGCTTCTCTCGTAAGATCTTTTTTTTTGTTCAGTTCCACTTTATAGCTATAGACTGACCTTTTCTGAAAGTGGTTTTCCTCTGGAACCGAATTTAGCGAATATGCAGAAGGTGGTCATTACAGGATGAGCAAAGCGGATAAGCGGGAGAACATTATCATGGTGAGCAATTCGCTTTTCTTCTTGGTTTAATAACTTTGACCTTATCTTTATCCAGATCGCCAGCGAACCCCTGACTTTCGAGAGAGGTATATCTTTTGTTTGTCCATTAAGACGTCAAGATATTAACGATTCCTTCAGCCGACTGGATGGAGATCAAGACCAATCATATGGTTGTTATCACACCCAAGATGAACCTCCTCCAGATACCCATCAAGGACAAATATTATGTCCCCCCCTCAGACCCATCCGCTGGAAAGCGGCGGATCGAATTTGCACAGGAGAAAGGACTATTGAACCCTCGAAAAATGCTCCCTGTTGACCAGAATTCGAAGCACCCGAGGCGTCATACACTGAGCCATACCCTTGTGCAAGCCTCGAGTCAGTGAGCCCTCTTTTGACATGATATTTCCTGCTTTCAGTTTCTTTCCTTCTATCATATACACCAGTTTTCGCAATGTTCATTTTGTAATAT